>OZ030023.1:7245000-7512500 GCA_964023405.1 Apodemus agrarius | reverse complement strand
CATATTGGGGTGTCCTAGGCTCCTGGCAGGATAGTAACCCCTCAAGACAGGCCTCAACGCCATTAGCAGGCATGAGCTTGAAGTCTGGAGACATTTGACAGTGTGCTGAGATTGCCCCTCCGTGGTTACCACAAAGTCCAGAAGAATGGAACCAGGCCATCAGTGCCCAGGCCACCATTAACACCCTGAGCCTCAGCTGGTGCCTCTCATGGAGGACAAGGACTAGGGGTTGATTGACACATTCCGGCCCTCCTGCCCGTCATCGGCTGGGCCATCATCACCATCTGCCATGAGCTTCATGGTTGGCAGTTCCTATACCACTCCGGGACACTGCCCCACTAAGGCTCCTCGTCCTGCACTGGAGCCTTTCACTGCATTCTGGCTTCCCTTCAAGCCCCTCCCCGTTCTGTGACATCCTGCATTGCCCTCCCATTTGACACCATGGGGACCGGCATCACTCATGGTGAGTTCGTTCCTCTTGGGTTTTGTGGTTTGAGACTGTGTGCTCATCTACAGCTGGGTTCAATCCCTGGGAAACCCGTGAAGCACACTCTCCCGACAGAGTGGGGACTGCATCCTTCTGGCATGATATGATTTCTCAACTGGGGCCCCTGGGCTGTGCTGCCTAATAACTCAGACGGGCACAGGGTCAGAGCTGGGCTCGAACTCCTTGGTCTTCCCATCCATGTCTCGCTTCCTCTCCTCTTTTTATCAGCAGACAGATCTCTAGAATGCACTTTTACCAAGAGCAGCTTCTAGCAGGAATGCTGGCTTGGGGCTGTGAAGAAGGCAGCAGGATGCAGGAGTATTCTCTCTTGAGTATGCGCATGAGGGAACCTTTTCTAGGTGGGGGACGTCACAGCACAGCTCTCTAGGTCAATGAGGCCAGAACACTAGCAATGTCCACCATGCCCAAACCTCGCTGCCACCAAGACTGCCGAGACAGCTGCCTGCCCATAGACAGATGTGGTTCACAGGGTATAGTCCCGTGTGATTGTGCCTGTGCCCATGGAGACGCTGTTGCCCTTTCTGCCCTATGACTTCAACTATACATTTAAAATGTTTACTGTTTTACCCCAGCTTCCAGGTACTTTCTCTATTTGGGGTAAAAGCTCTCAGCTCCATAATCCCTTCATGCCTTACCCAAGGTCCATGGTCCCTAAGGCCCTTTCAGGTTCTCCTTACCCATGTTGTCTCAGTCCCTCTGCAATCATGTGGGTGTTCACACCTGTGCTTGTGCTTCTGCGAGTACCAGTACTTGCATCTACCTCAAGTATGTGCCTACATGTGGCACTGCGGGGGCACATGGTACTTAACCATTTGTAGGGATCTGGGGGCAGAAAGAGAGAGAGAGAGAGAGAGAGAGAGAGATTTGGTCTAACCTTACTGGGGACCATATTTATTCACTACAAGGGAGCATTTTGTCACATGCTCTCAGATGTGCAGATGGCTAGAATGCCTACAGAAAAGATTAAATGGAAATGACTTTTGTAGTCTGCAAGGGAAGCTGGGAGATGTAGTTCTTCAGCAGGAAACTATCATTCCTAATTCTGATGGGGTATAAAAATGCAGAGCAGAAGAGTCATCGCTGTTTTCTGCTGAGGGTCTTTAACAGAGGGGGTATCTGGGTCCATGAATAGGGGTCCTTTGGTCATGTAGCAGGGGCAGAGTCACAGCTTGATCAGCTGCGATGGATCAGGTGATTGCTGTCCTATATTCCTGAAGAGGCTTGGCAGTGATTTTTAGAACGCCGTGAACAGATGATTTGGTTACAGGATTAAACTGAGAGATTTCTCTGGAAGGTTGAGGGATGGAGAGGAGCAGAGGTGGGAGAAAGTTGACATAGACTTGATTGGGTGGCAGTGGCAGGTCTCATTGCTGCACCAAAATGACCTAGCAGAAGCAGTAGGGAGCTCCAGGGCTTCAAAGGAAGGAGACATGAGAAGATAGTGGAGTGACGTAGAACTGTCTGGCCTGGGTGAAAGGAAAGAAAGTCCCTTTTAGCCAGAGTTTCTCCACAGCATCTAAAACATCTTTTTTGCTGATGTATTGGGAACACATGGAGGTGTTGTCGGCTGGGAGACATTGGGAAGCTTGTGTGGAACATTTTGTTTAGGTACAGGATGAAATTCAGGGAGTAAAAGGTGGGGTTAAAACAGGTATGAGGATAAGGAGGAAACATTATCAATGAGAGGAGCCAGAGTGGAAGGGAACCGGAAGCCCACATATGGGAGGAGGCTTATGGTTGAATTTTTGTCCAGTCCCTGCCTCTAGGCCCCTTTAAAACTGGGTAGGACTGGCTGGTGTGGAAGCGGCTTTGTTGGAGGGCACAGGTCCCATTCTTAGCAGCAGCCAGATCTAGTCCTCTTTGATCCTGGAATACTGCAGCCCTCACGGAGTCCTGAAGGACGATGAGCTCTGATCTGAGCTGGTGAGACACAGGTTAGTGATGCAAAGAAGGCTTCAGCGCAGCTGTTCTAGTACTGAGTCCCCCAAACAATGTCTAAACCAGCAAGAAAGAGGGGTGTGTTGGATGGCCCATGGCCCATTGGTCCCCTTTTAGGGATCATCTAAACTGATTTTAGGGATTCAAGGGTGTCAACCTCATGATAATTGTTTAAGGCCAACAGAAGGGCAGCAGCAGTGAGAATGTCCAAGGGCCTGTGACAAAACTTCACCATTGGCAAAGGCTCCAGAGCATAAGACAGGAGGTTATAATTGTGCAACAGAGTTACATGAAGAAAAATTTGCATCAAGGTTAACATGAGTCAATACAATGTAACATTAAATAGTGAGTTGATGTAAGGTTAAACGCAGCTGTACACTGGCTGGACCATGTACTTGAGTTCAGTAGAAAGATGAGGAAACGGATCAGCTGTTTGTTACATCAGACTCCAGACGAGCACCCGAATGAAGGCTTTGTAAAAGAAGGCAGTTAAAGTCAGCATTCAAGGAGCGCATCTGAACAGAAGGTGTCTGAGTGATAGTCCTTGCTTCCAAGTAAGATGAATTTTATATATTAGTTTCAAATATTAACACCACTGGCTATTATTTAATGAGCAAAACCAGTTTGGTTAGAAATAATTTGATAAGATTTTTTTTTCTATTGGGACTTAAATGACCATATCTAGTATTTGAAAACATGACAACACACATTTTGTTAACATCAAATTGCTATCCCAGTATTCCAAGGTTATGTAGTAAATATATCTTATATTATCTGGCTGAGTAAGAGACAATTTAATTCTAAGTTGTAGCCCCTGAATGAAATTATCTTCAATTTGCAATATAAAAGTATACTCCAGGAGCTGGTGACTGCCTCGCCTCTCAGCAGGCCCCTCCCTGTAAGACGCTAGAGCTTCCTCAGTGACTGCCCGAGTCACAGGCTGCCTTGTCAGGAGTAAATCATTTACTTTACAAAGTTTTCTAAAATTAACCCCATTAACAGAACCTTTTAAAAGTCTCTTACATTTTCATTCCACACACTCAGCCAACAGATGAGAGAGAGAAGCAGTCAGTCATGTCAAACCTGTCATAAATAATTTACACCACAGACTGAATTAACAAAGAAGGCTAGAGTCAGCTCTTTGCTCCTTCTGCGGATGGGCGGGTCTCTAGGTCACCTCACAATGACAGCAGTAAGTACGGTTCTTAGCATCATTCTATTTAAGGAGAGACTGGATGTTTAGAGATATCATTTGTAAAGCGAGATAACCAAATTAAGCGAGCCTTTGGCCTTTGGAGTTTCTTAGGAAACACCACAAGCATCAATGTCAAAGCCCGCGTCCTCCTTGTAGGCATCCAGGTGAGAGTGCTGCCCTGTCCCCGGAGCTCTCTGCCTGGATAGAGACTAGATGTTATTCCCAAAGCACCACAGGTGAGCCCAGGCTAGAAAGAATCTCCCTCATCTAAGTGACCTCCTCCTGAAGATGAGGGATAGAAGCCTGGGATATCACTAACAGAATTGTTTGTAGACTCCACAGATACAAAACCAACTGTCAAGGGCTCTGCTTGGATATTCTGAACAACTTCCCAAAACTGAGTTTGGTGACAGGGTATCAGGCGTCCTCCTTTAATGAAGGAACCTGGGTGGTTAGGGCATAGTCTGAAATTAGTTTTTTCTAAGAGGAAGAATTGAGCGCCAGGGTAAGGGGTGTGGCTGACTGGCCTTGCATGGAGGTCTCCCACTGGTCAGGCTTATGTGCAAGGCCCCTCTATTCACAGCATCCCCAGATGTCAGTTTAGGAGACATTGAGGGCAGAGTAATAGATAGCTATGTGCCTCTCTGTTATTTGAGACATTTCGGACGTGGTGCAGTCTCTGAAATCCCCCATTAGGCAAGAGAACCCATCATCCCCCCACCCCACCCCACCCCCGTCATGGGAACATGAAGAATAATCCATCGAGAAATAAGAAGAGTCTTTTTTGGTTTGGGCTACATGGCCTGTGCTGGCTCAGAGGCAGAGATGGCAGGTCTTCTCCTGGGTCTTACTTCTCATCCATCCTTGCCCTGTAACAAGGCTAACTCTAGCGAGACAGTGCCTAGAGAACTTGTGCTCCATCCAGGGGAGCTATGTGAGCCTGCCATGCAAGTCCATTGTACATTTAATCCATTCTACTGAAGCATTCAATTTCTCACAACCAATTTATAGTACTATCTTACCTTAAACAAGCTTCAAACTTATTTTATTCCTATTAAGTTTGAGCCTTAAAAATTATAATTCTTGGACTAAAGATCCTTTAGTATTAAAACCATAAATACAGTCAACAGAAAGACTAAGAACCTCGTTTTCATGACCCTTTTATAATGCACATTTACAAAATACCAGTTTTGACTCAGTTTCAATCTTGGAAGCCTGCTGCTGCCTCAGTTTAAGAAGGGGGACTGTAGTGGTGAGCAGAGGGCTCGGTGTGTCTCAGTTTTATGGGTGCTGCTTTAGTTGATTTATACTGTGTGGTCACCTTAACCAATGTGGTGGTGACGTCACATGGCATGTCCTTTCTTTATGCTTAGTAAAAATGATGGCAGAGACTGAAGGGGAGGCCATCCAGACACTGCCCCACCTAAGGATCCATCCCATCTACAGACACCAAACCCAGACACTATTGCTGAGGCCAAAAAGTACTTGCTGACAAGATCCTAATATAGCTGTCCCCTGAGAGGCTATGCCAGAGCCTGACCATAGAGGTAGATGTTGACAGCAACCATCCGACTGAGTGTGCGGACCCCAGTGGCAGAGTTAGGGGAAGGACTGAAGGAGCTGAAGAGGTTTGCAACCCCATAGGAAGAACAATAATATCACCCAATCAGTACCCCCCCAGAGCACCCAGGGACCAAAGCACCAACCAAAGAATACACATGGAGGGACCCATGGCTCCAGCTGCATATGTAACAGAGGATGGCCTTGTCAGGCATCAATGGGAGGAGAGGCCCTTGGTCCTGTGGAGGCTTGATGTTCCACTGTAGGGGATTACTAGGGCACTGAAGTGGGAGTGGGTAGGTGCGTCGGGGAGCACCCTCATAGAAGCAGGGGGAGGGAAGAATGGATAGGGGGTTTGTGGTGGGGAAACTGGGAAGGGGGATAACATTTGAAATATAAATAAATAAAATAACTAATAAAAAACATGGTGCCTAAGTCACATGGCTACCAAGATGGCGGCAGGTCATATGGTTTTTGTGTACTCCCAGGTGAGCCAACCAGGATGGTGGCAAGCCATCCTGGCCACTCCAAGGCCAGCCCCTCAAGCATACGCCCTTTTCCTAAACAAGAATTGAACCCCAGTTACAGATATGGTATGCTATAGCAAATTAAGATAATCTACACAGCCTTTTAAAATCATACCCAATGAACTTACAAATCCTAACATATGGAGTTAAAGTCTCAACAAAAGCTTTAAAGATAGTGAACAGGATGGAGGGAAATGGGGAAAGTCCTTATTTCTTAGTTGTTCTTTAGAGCCAAGCATCTTTTCCTGGGCTCTTCTGTTTTTCTCTCCTTCTCTCTGTCACAGAGTCAGGTGACCAACAGAGACCTTGAAGGAAGCTTGTAAACAAACATGCATTGGTCCAGAGGAGAAAGGCCAAAATCCAACTCCAGAGCCTGACTTCTCTCTAGAGCAGAACTGCAGGAAACGGTTTTTCGATATTATCCACACCCCAAAAGCATTTGAATCTGTAAGACTGAAGCTAGTAATGTACACATTCCATAAATTGTTTTTGTGTCAGTGAAGGGGAGCAGACACAGTGAAATGCTTTTACCTCTTCCATGTTACAGATATAAGCAGGAGAATGTTACAGAGTGGAGAGAGGAGAGACTGCACATGGCTTCTACTCTGACAGCCTTTGCTGTGCACTGAGCTCCACAGAGACAGTGGCAGGGCAAGCTCAAGCTGGCTAGGCACTGGGAGACTCTGCAGAGGAAATTAACTAAATATGGGCAAAGGAGGCCCTAAGAAGTGGACAGGCAAAGTGTCTTCATCTGTATCTTTGTGCAAACTTGCCAGGAGGAGCTTGGCACACTTCTGTCAGCTTCTCGGAGTTCTGTGAGGCGTGCTCAGAGAGGTGGAAGACCACATCTGCTAAAGGAAGGGGAAATGTGAAGACATGGCAAAGGCTGGCAAGGCTCATGACGAGAGATAAAAACCTACATACCCCTCCAAAGGGGAGACCAAAAAGAACAAGGAGCCCAGTGCACCCAGGAGGCGCCCTTCTTCTTCTTGTTCCGTTCTGAGGACTGCCCGAGAATGTTGCGAAGAAACTGGGAGCCATGCGGAACAGCACCGCGCTATGAGAAGAAGGCTGTCAAGCCGAAGGAAAAATGCAAAAAGGATAGCACTACCAACAGAGCTAAACGGAAACCTGATGCCGTGGAAAAGGGAGTTGTCAAGGCTGAAAGAAGCAAGAAAAAGAAGAGGAAGATAAGGAGGAAGAAGATGAGGAAGAGACGATGATGGTTCTAGTGCAGTTTTTTTTTCTTGTCTATAAAGCATTCAATACACCCCGACCCCCAGGAATTTCCCTCCCTTTAAAGAAAAAAATGGAAATGAAACAAACAAACAAACAAAAACCAAAGATACAAGCATGATTTTCCAGATTTGGAGAGGCAGACACAGAAGTAAACCAAAAACATAAGGCAAGAGAGTTCTATGAAGACACAAGTTTGCAGGCCCAACAGAAATGATGAGTACTCTGGCTGTGGGTATGGTTGTAATCCAGAGCCTCGAGAAAGAATAAAGTCAGATGTGAGTTGAACAGGGTACGGGGTCTTGGACCACACTGTCATTCTGCTTTATGAAATTACCTAAATCCATTTAGGTATTAGAAATCAAAAGTTCCAAATCTGGACCAGCAGAGGCCATTTATTTAATATATACGGAGCCATATTTGCACAGAAAGATGAAGGCAAGTCACCAGTCTCAAGTCTCCTAAATTTGAGCTTCTTTAACTTAGGTCTCAAACAGGCCAAAGAAGTGTCTTTTGGTACATAAAATTTGGAAGCGATGGCTGGATCCAGGACCAAAGACAATGTGCAGTTGTGTTACACATTTGCTACAGTTGGAAATGTAGCATTTTGTAGACAAAAATGCGGCTGTAACATAATGGCCTTCCCCAACCTATACAATCCTAGGGCTGAGGAGCTGTGGGGTCAGTAGAAGGCAGCAGAACTTTCAGCTGAATGAGTAATTTTGTAGCTAGTGAAGAGTCTCCAACTCCTTCGACCAAGTGGGTCTTAGGAAAACTCCAGTGACATAAGCTCCAGTGAACTCTGAACTTCCCTAGAGTACCTCCACTGAACTCTAAACCTAACTAGGGCACCTCCCTTTTGGGTCCAATAGAATACCTTGCCCCAGAATTTTGCTATGTTGCATAAAGGAACATGGTGGATGAACACAGCAGGGCTTTTCACCTAGATCAGACAATTCTGTGAGGGCAGTCCGCTGAGGGAGAAAGGGCAGAGAGAGTGTGGAAAGAAAAGGCTGACTGAGAGAAACGGTAGCCCTACTGGGCCAGGCAGCATGTGAGAGTCTGGGAGATTGGTTCATGGGGTTCTTGCCTCACTAGTAGCCTCAGATTTCACGTCCTGTTTTCGGCACCCTATGTTAGACTATTTTTAAAAGCAACTCTGGAGGGAGAAGGAACACAAAGAAAGAGAGGCATGGTCTAGCTTTAGGTGGGACCATGTTTATTCACAGCTAGGGAGCATTTTGTCACCCACAATGGCCAAAAATGCCTAAAGGGGAAGATGAGACACAGCCTCACAGTAGCAGAAATGGACAGAAATGGCCTCCATAGTCTGCAAGGGACGCTGGGAAGTGTATGACCTCCATAGTCCGCAAGGGACACTGGGAAATGTAGTCCTTCAACAGGAAACCATCCCGACCCACTTCCCATTTAGCGATTATGAAAACAAAATGACTGTATGTTGAGTTCACTTAGTTCTTCATACTATATTTTTTTTTTAATGTTTACAAATTTAGTATTTCTGGAGGTGCAGAGGGGAACCCCAAAAGGCTGCTATAACAGGTCTCCCGAGGAGAAATAAATGTTTTACCCTTACGGTTTTAGTTACGTATAACATTGAATTTTCAATAATGAAGATGAATATTCACCATGTTCCCATGGGTCTCCAGAAAATGACCAGGAGGTGAGTTCTTGTTTTTTTAAAACCATGCCTAAAGTCAGCGTTTCAATAAAATTCTGAGATGCCATCATTCAAACATTGGCACCCCAGAGGGAAAGACAGCCTGAGAGACGCACATGTTCCTGTGGAACTGCAAATAAGCAAGACATAGTTAAGACCTGAGAGAAGGTTCCAGAAGGTTCCCTCTTCAAAGGGAAGAGATGCACCTGGCCAGCTTGCTCCACACACCTTTCTACCTACGCTGCCTGGGTCTTATCCGCTCTAGGGTCACTCGGACAGACTGTCCCTGGTTTTGTCCTACAACTCCCTTTCTAAGGCGGCCTGATTCCCATTAACCACACAACCCAGGGACCCTGGCCAGGGGCAACTATCCTAACACTACTGCTCACAATCACCCAGCAGGGCTTCCTGTCCTCCCTGTTTATCCCAGGCTCGCAACGGGAAGGTCTAATGGCCGCTCGCAGCTCAGCAGCAAGGATGAAGCTGCGGAGCTGAAGGGCAAAGCTCTCTCTTCCCAGAGAACAGCGCCTCGTTGTCACCAAAGGAGGGGAGAAGACACTGCCAGAGATTTTAATGTAAAAAAAAAAAATACCTTTCCTCAAAACCAGAACAAAAAAGTAAATCAAAACAAACCCAAAACACCTTCTAAGTCTGAAACTGTGAAGCTAAGGAGAGAGGCAAGAGAGAAAATGCATTGGGATTTTTTTTTTGGTGTGATTATATTATTCCTAAAATACCTCATCCTTAGGTGCTATTTCAGGTTTTGATTTGGCATTCATATCAGAGAGCTCGGTTCACTGCTCTAGGAGAAAAGGAGGCCGGCTTCCCCGTGCCTCATTCCTACTGTTCCGGCTAGCCAGGGGCTGCAGAGAGCCCAGGGCAGATGGCGGCCCAGGAGGCCTGGGCCACTGGGGCTCCATAGTCTTGCATGAGCACAGACCCTGCAAGGCTTACCATCCCCCAAGGGCAGTCACCTCGGGTAGGACCTGGACCGGAGGGTGGGGTGTCCCTGGAGTATGTGATGTGACCCAGCTCCCTTATGCCTGCTCTACAGCCCCTGAGGCTTCCAGTTCAGAGCCGGCTCACTGCTGGGCAAGTCTGTTCTTTATTCCTGTAACAGTACTCAGATAACCTGTTTCTATCCAGGAGATTCTGTAGAGCCCCTCAGAGCAGCCAGGCCTGTGGCCAGGCAGCTCCAGCATGACTGCTCCCAGCTTCACCTCTGCTTGGAGTCTCTCTCCTACACACCCCTCCTTACCCCGACCACACTGCTTTAGAGAGGCACAAAGGAACACCCCACAAACTTCCTAGGGTGACTGATAGCCAGCAGCACAGGGATTGAAGCCAGTTCTTGTTGCTGCAAACTCTGGCCAATTAGTCAGTCATCCTGCTGCCCTCCCCACCCCAGGGCTGGAACAGCACAGGCCGCCATTGCTAGTGGTCTAGGCCCAGGTCAGCCTTGTGGGTATGTATACAATACCATTGAAGTCAGCGGACTCCCATGCTTCCTGTTAAGCTGTCTGAAAATGTGCTGAGAGCAATAAAGAACAATCTAGAACCAGACATCATGACCGAACAGGAATGCGGGAGTTGCCTGTGAGGTCTATCTGCCTCTCTCAGTCCAGTTCCGACATCCCCACGCTGTCCTGGTGATCCGGGCAGGGACCCCATGCTAGGCAGGACCTCGCGCCCCCACCCGTAACCATTCCCGCAGTCTATTACCCCTTGTCCCTAGCTTAAGGTGGACACGTTGAGCCAAAGCTGTGGCAAATGTGGTGGGGGTTGGAGGGGAGCAGGTGACAGAAGGCAGTGAGGACTATGTACAATGGGAGAAGCCGGTGAGGGGCTCCTGCGTCAGGGGAAGGGGCTCCTGCATCAGACTCTTCACCCTCACCCTCACAGTTGCCTCTGCTCAGTGCCAGCATGGCAGGTGCCCAGAGCTTGGCACGATTGCAAGGCAGGTGACCTGAGGACCCTTCGGAGCTTCCCAGAACCCAGGGACAGGGTGTGCATGAGCCTTGGCCTCCTCCTGCTTCCTAAGAGCCATCGCTGTTCAGTGACAACTGGTCCTGCGGCACATTTATTTTAAGAGGGATTATACTGACATCTGGTGGCCAGATGAGAAACTTTACTCCGTAAAAAATTTATATATATGTATGGATAGGTAGGTAAGTAGGTTAGGTAGGTAGGTGGATGGATGGATGCATGGATGGATGGATGGATGGATGGATGGATGGATGGATGGATGGATGGATGGATGGATGATAGGCAGACAGAAAGATAAATAGACATGATGTAGAAAAGTTACCACAAGAGTAGAGAAAGATATCTTAAAGGGGGAGAGAAACAGGAGGCTAAAGGAAGACATAATGTGGCTGTGGACCGGGAAGGAGATCAGAAAGAGGGAGAGAAGAGGCCCAGGAAGACAGAGTGAGTGTGTAGAAGCAAAGCAGAAAAGGATCTCTATTAGCCAGAAATGTAATCTTTTAAAACAATGTTCACAATTCCTTTTTTAAAATTAGATATATTCTTTATTTACATTTCAAATGTTGTTCCCTTTCCTGGTCTCCCCTCAACACAATGGGAAAGATCAGTTCTAGATCTAATATGTCCACACCAAGGACGGCGACTCTGAGTGATGGGGAGGAGGCTAGACGTTCAGGACCTGACGGGCATGCCCCACCCACCGGAGTCCTGGAGCCCACCATGGCCCCCTCCTCTAGTGATCCCAAAGAGCAAACGGAACCAACCATGTCCTAGTCTCTGTGCACAATACCCTATGGACCAGGTCTCAGACCCAGCACCCTGGCAGCCAGCAGGAGTGTTCCCATAGCAACAGAAGCCTTTGAGAAATGAATCTGGGGTAGGGATTCCCCAGAGCCTGTGCCCCTCACAAGGCCTTCCCTGTCCGTTTTCTGAATCCTTTCTGAGGCAGGAGGGAGCTGAGATGATGGGAAGCGTGCCCCACCAGCCATGCCGAGCATCATGGGAACATGTGGTCAGGCATCCTGAGAGGACACAGAGCACACACCTATGTCCATACTACACTAATCCATCCTCACCATCACCCTCAATAGAATGCACTAGCTCTCAGACCAACGGATAACAAATTCCAATCCAATATGAAAGATATGTTAGTAAACAGGTGACCCGAAGAGCCAGTGGCCTGATATAGCCCTCCCCTACTTCCATTCATGCACTTAGATTAGACCACAGGGGTGGGTGCCCATGGCATGAGGACCGTGGTCACTTGCTCACATGTAAAGTCTTTCTGGGTTGTCTACAGTGACCCTGCTGTGCCATTTACATTAGACCAAACAGAGAAGGAGGCCATAGAGGAAGGAACCCCGGTTTCTGGAGCAACCCAGGCCTGTTCTCCGGCCCTCATCACAGTTACATGCAGAGAACCCCACCATATCCCTCCCTTGGTATCGCCCTGATTCCACTGGGATTCAACACTTGGAATTTATCTTTGGATTCCCAGACTTCTAAAGTAGATGAAAAGTCCCAAGGTATCTCAGGTCAGCTCGGGGGGGAGGTCTCTGATTGGGCCTGCTAACAGAGGTGGCCCCACCCTCCCGGCTCTGAGTCCTTAGAAGTGTCAGCTGCCTACTAAGATACAAGTCCCAAGGCCATGGTGCTGCCTGCTCAGATCTGGGTCCTGTAGAAAGATGGCGGGACTGGCTGCTTGGGTCTGTCTCTGCCCCACACAGGGCTGCTTTGATCAGCCCACTCGGTGTCCACAGCACAGGTGTGGGCATCGACAACCGATTTACAAGGGATACCAGCTCTCCACAGATTGCACCAAGAGAACATGCCCACCTCGCCCCAGCCATAATTCCCATCACCATTTTCTAGGCCTCTCTGGGACCTAGGCCCATCCTGACACTGTCCTCATCCTGACACTGTCCCCATCCTGACACTGTCCCCATTCCAACACTGTCCCCATCCTGACACTGTCCCCATCCTGACACTGTCCCCATCCCGACACTGTCCCCGTCCCGACACTGTCCCCATCCTGACACTGTCCCCGTCCCGACACTGTCCCCATCCCGACACTGTCCCCGTCCCGACACTGTCCCCGTCCCGACACTGTCCCCATCCTGACACTCTCCCCATCCTGACACTGTCCCCGTCCCGACACTGTCCCCATCCTGACACTGAACCTATCCCGACACTGTCCCCATCCTGACACTGTCCCCATCCTGACACTCTCCCCGTCCTGACACTGTCCCTGTCCCGACACCATCTCTGTTCTGACACTGTCCCCATCAGCCATGCATCCTTCCCTGCATCCTTCCCCCACAAGGGCCCTGGGTCTTTTCTACCCAAGAGCCTCTTCTGGAAAACCATGGGGGTTCTTTGGGATTCTCTCTGCCTCTCTCTCTCTCTCTCTCTCTCTCTCTCTCTCTCTCTCTCTCTCTCCTCTCTCCTCTCTCTTTCGTTCACTGGAAAGTGAACCCATGCACTTCAGACCTAGGTTGTATCTTCGGGGCATCCTGATACCCAAAGGAGATATAGGAGCTACAGCCTGGCACCCTGGAGTGGGCCTTTGGCGATGCAGTCACCGTTGGGTAACACATGCTCCTGAAGTACCCCTGGGAAGGGCCGCTACTGGCTTTGCTCTGCACTTTGGGCTTGGCTGAATTCACTTCTTCTTGTCCTCTCCATCTAGACTCAAGAAAAGCCACATAATAAGTGATACCCACACAGAGACAAACAGAACCGACGGCTCTGTAAGACAGGTGTTTGGCACGCAGGTGTAAGTTTGATCACCTGCACCCACACTAAAGCCAGGGGCCACGGCATGCTGTAATCCCAGCACTGAGGAAGAGCAGGAGGCCCCTCTGGTCTTGCTGGCAAGCAGTCTAACTGATGATGGAGGTCCAAGTTCTGTGAAAGACCTGTCTCAAAAAACGCAGAAAGCAATTGAGGAAGATACCTGATATTGTGTGATACCTCCACATGCACACATACTCTTCATACACACACATATGTGTGTGCTCACACAGTCAACGAAGCTACCTGAATGGATAGAAGAGGCATTCTCAGAAGCCATAATACTTTGAAGTGAAAACCTGAGTGCTAAAGCCAGGCTGTATTCTTGTCAGTCCACCTCACAACACGGGCTGTCGCCATTGCTATCGATTCAGTGAAGTACTAGATAGGACGTATATATTGTTGAAGACATTGTGCGTGCTTTGGTTGCATGATGGAGAAATGAGGCTGAGCTGAGCTGAAAAGCTCCCAGCCTTTGGTTAGTGTGCAGACTGACAGAAAGCACTGCACGGGCAGGTGGGAGAGAGTTGTTGCCAGTGATCCTGGTAGCCGCATGCCAGCAAGACAGGCCTCCTGGTACGATGGTGGCATAACAATTAGTGGTGTGACCAAGTATTTCCCATTGTTTTTAGAGCCCATTCACAGGAGGGAACCCATGTTGGATATTATAAGCCCAGAAATGTGTGTGTGTGTGTGTGCGCGCGTGCGTGTATGTGTGTGTGTGTGTGTGCATGCACGCGTGCATGCGTGTGTGTGTGTGTGTGTGTGTGTGTGTGTGTGTGTGTGTATAAGCCATAGGTCCCAATGGGGAAGCTATTGATATTGTTTTGTCAAATGAATATAATATACCTGTCAAACTACCTTCTAAACAGTTATGTTTGCTCCTATAGATTAGTACTGTTGTCAGCCTAAATTGCGGGGGAATGTTTCTTTTTAAGATGTTTTTCTTCTTTTATGTGCATTTGTGTGTATGTGTACTGTGTGTAGTGTATGCTTATATGTGTTTGTGTACTGTGTGTGTAGAATATGCTTATATGTGTTTGTGTAGTGTGTGTATGACGTGTATGCAGTGTGTGTAGTGTGCATGTATAGTGTATGTATGTGGCATGTATATGTGTGTGTACAGTGTGTATGTGTAGTGTGAGTATATATGCAGTATGTAGTGTATGTGTAGTGTGCATGTGTGGTATGTGTTTAGTGTGTGTCTAGTATGTGTATCATGTATATGTAGTGGGTGTGTATTTGTAGTGTGTGTGTATGTGGTATGTGTGTATATAGTGTATGTATGCAGCATGTGTCAGTGTGTATATATATGTGTGTAGTATGTATCTGTGTGTATAGTACATGTGTGTAGTGTATGTGTAGTTTGTGTGTACATATAGTGTGTGCATGTGTGGGTGTGTGTAATATGGTGTCTGTGTATAGTGTGTAATGTATGTGTATGTGTGTGTATGTATGTATAGATATGTATAGTGTGCATGTAATGTGTGGTGGGTATAGTGGGGGGTATGTAGTGGGGATGTATGTGTGGTGTGTATAGTATGTGTGTATGTGTAATGTGAGTATGTAGTGTGTGTTTATGTATATGTATTGTAGTGTGTGTGCTGTATGTGGTGTGTGTATGTGGTGTTTGTGTGTGTATAGTGTGTAAGTGTAGATATGTGTATGTATAGTGTATAGCATGTTTGTGTGTGTATAGTGTGTATGTGTAGATATGTGTATGTATAGTGTATAGCATGATTCTGGGAAGTGAGAATGTGTCTGGTGATCCTCAGAAATATGGTGACACTGTGACCTTCAGGGCACCCCTGAAGGCTGTGGGAAAGAACTCTGAAAACAAAGTTCAACAGAAGTTCAAGAATACACAAATCAGTGTAAGAACTGTTTCTTACAGGACTTCTCAACTATGAAAATGTAAGGATGCACTATGAGTCATATGAGGGACTTCACAGACCTGAGGGGGAAAGGCAGCTGCGCTATGAGCAGCTTAGTCAGAAAGATACTGAGGAAGAAGGAACTATTTAGTCACTAGAAGAAAGAACCTGGATCATGAAAGGGAAAGGTTGAAAAACAAGGCTCACATAGATGGGTGGACAATATTAGTAGTAAAATGGTGGTGTTCTGCACGGAAGCCATCAACAACTAAATTCAATCCAGATATTCTACTGAAGGAGGTAGTTATATGTGCAATTCTAATAAAGGTGGAGGACAGACTAAAGTCTGGTACCAAGGAAAATGATGATGGCTTAATGATATCCCTACTTCATGGGATCATGTAATACTTTCAAATAATAAGCCTTGGAGTTGTTCAGATAAAAAAGAATAAAAAGATATATTGGGTAGCTAAGAATTACAAAAATGAGCTTCAATGGTGCTTGCATTTGACATAAATAAGAGCTCACTAAATTGATATACATATACATACACATACACATACATATACATATACATTCATATACATGCATGTACACATACACATATACATACTTTAAGTACATTATACCTTAAGAATAATATATATACACACATATATACATATATGTGTCTATATGTGTGTATATATATGTATATATATATACATATATATATATGCTAACTTTCTCACATAAAAATAGCCTCTATGTCTAGACTTGGTAACCCCAAACATTGCGCCCAGTGAACTACATAGGACTTGCTATGTTAAAAAAACATAACAAAACAAAACAAAACAAAACAAAACAATTTTGCTGTCTGGTTCCTCTGCCTCAACTATTCTATGTAGTTTAGCTTTTAGAGTCAAGGGGCTATGGTCATGAAATGCTGATTCGTGGAATGATCAAAAGGGAGCCTGGAGTAAGTGATTAAACTGACGGGCAATTTGTAAGGAAGCAGCTTACGCAAACAGAAAACTGGGCTTTGGTCTGCAAAAGAGAGCTATCTCACGCAGAAGACAGAGCTGTCAGCTCGCATCCACCACTGACTCCGAGTAGTTCTGCTGCTGCTCCCATTCACCCCTTCCTTGGGCTGAGGCTAGACCTCAGCACAGGAATCCCAGCCTGCTCTGCTCTTGCTGCTGCCACCTTCTTTAGCAGCATACCTATACTTCTCAGAGTCTTGAGATCTTTCTCCAAGTCCAGACCCACAGGTTGCACTGGACTTACCCCTCTCCTCCCAGGCAGAGACATGGTTTCCAGGAGGCCATATTCCTAGCAAGGAGGAGCTAGCTTTGCAGCTCTGAGATCTGCCTCTCAAGACTACCAGAGCCCACCAAGATTAAGAGTTGACCCATCTCCTGACCCTAGCTGATCACTGTTGATTGCTGGAGTCACTAATCCTTGTGGGTCGACATCAGTTTTACCCCAGTTTCCCATCAGGATCTGATCTTTGATGGTCCAAGCCATGGCATTTCCCCACATCTCTTCTCTTAGACTCTGACTACAAAAATCAAATAATTTTGGATGTCAGGTTTTAGTTAGGCCTCTTCAGTAGAATTTAACAACCATGGTCTATGTCCATCTTCCCAGAGTGGTTGGTATATCAGGGGAAAAGCTAACTAGCAATTACACAATAGCCTGAGGTCAGAGCCTGAGCTCCTCACAGGACCTGGGACAGCAGCTGCTCATGTGCCATGTGGAGGTTTGGGATGAGCTGGGAATAAATCCCACTTGACTCTTCTGGGAGGAAGCCTCCTAAGCCAGGATTATCATAGACCCCATGAGCAGAAATAGGCCTAGCCACTGAGCCAAGCTTTTGCTTTGACAAAGTTAGACTTCCCGTTTCAGCAACTTTTGCCACTGCAAAACATGAAAATTCATAACTTCTTCAGATGCACATTTATATACTTGCAGTCTATCTACTTTGGAGAGAAATGAGTTTCTCTTTTTTGTACTTGGTCTCTTGATAAAGGAATGAGAAAATACACTTAAACGGAGTGGAGAGATGTGTATACTTGTGTGTGTGTGTGTGTGTGTGT
Organism: Apodemus agrarius; assembly: GCA_964023405.1. Lineage (NCBI taxonomy): Eukaryota > Metazoa > Chordata > Mammalia > Rodentia > Muridae > Apodemus > Apodemus agrarius. The sequence continues at coordinate 7,495,127 of OZ030023.1, read as the reverse complement.
GTGTGTGTATGTGTGTTAGATATATACATGTTGTTACCACAAATATGAAATGTTTTCCAAATTATCAGAGACAGCTGAAGAGAAACACAGGAGTCGTAGTAAGTGGATTTTAAATGTGCATATGAAGAAGTTATGAGTTTTCACATTTGACTGCCAAATTGCTGAGACAACTTTATCAAAACAAAAAGAGGCTAGAGGACATGGCTTTAGCCTTGGTCATGAGTCTGAGGGCTGGTTGTGGCTAGCACACTTGCTCAGGCTCAAAACATCAGGCAAACTATAGCTTTGGAGCCTTCTTCTATACTGTAAATACAAGATTAGTCACCCTGTTCCATAACTGACTGTAATGAATGCCCAGGGGAGGGATGGTATGTGTTTCACATATACCCAGAGCCAGTTTAAATGAATGGAAGTCACTATCGCCGCCCACATTTCCTGTATGAACAGGAAGTATTCAGGCTGTAAGAGCCACACAGCAAGTCCTCATAGCCTTGAGGTTGGCTCAAGCAGAGCCCAAGTCACCATCCGTGAACCCCAGCATTGGACACAGCTCTTGGCTCCCTGGAGCAGGGACGCCACAGTTGAAATAAACAGTTGCCAACCCATGGGGTCATCAGGGAGTGAGACTGTACCAGCCCACGTGACTGGATCCTGCTACAACTGCCCACGCTGATAGGGGAGGATTAGAAGTTCAGAGGGGCCAAATGAGGCGCTCTCTCGGTCAAACTAAAAATAGATTAGGAAGCCAATCTCCCACTGAATCAAATGGGGTCAGGTCAGGCCTGGAATGACGCTCTGTAGTTCTAGGATTTTTTTTTTTTTAATGGTGAAAACCAGAAAATAGGTCTGGATTAATTTCTGCCTCCAGCTAGCTGGTTCCGGTGGAAAGCAGCCATCCCACTCTCAGCTTCCATTTCCAGTTAGCTGGTACCCGTGGAAGGCAGCTTTCCCTCTCTCAGCTTCCGTTTCCGGTTAGCTGGTACCCGTGGAAAGCAGCTTCCATTTTTCTGTGCGTGGAACAACAGCTTTGCAGCAGGTTAACACCTTGGCATCTCTCCCGAGTGCACCTCTCTCAGAGGAAACCACATGTTCTAGTTTCAGTTTAGATGTAGCAGTGCCAGGGTCATGCCAGAAATCAAACATAGAGATGAGCATTGAAGGAGAAAAGGGGTGGCTTCTATCGGGGGTACAGCATCCCAAAGTCAGGGCCCTGGCTTCACCACCAGCCAGATACAGACAGACTGAAGCCGCACCGGGCATTTCCACACCAGCGTCTCTGCAGGCTTCAAGTCATGGAAAGAAGGTGGTGGTGGCCTCCTGGCATGAGGATCAAGGCCTTCCCACCTTTCCCTACGTTTCCCATAAGCAGCAGCTTCCACAGGACCAGGGTATGCTGGGTGGTTTTGTAAGGAAGGAAGCACAGCTGACTGAGCCCCTGGGAGTAGAGAAGACGCATCTGTGCTAAGAAGCCTGTTCCTCGGTCCTTACCCTGGAGGCAGCATCGAGACTGTAGGTCCATGCTTGGGCCTGTGATGGATGGTTCCAGACTGCCCCTGGGCCCCATGCATCCGGCACTACCTACCCCAGCAGTGCTCACCACAACAGCCCCATCAGTAGCGCAGGCCCAGCCATGCTCCCTCCCAAGTAGTCTGGCTCATTCTGACCATTTACAGGCTGAGTCTCTGAGATCTGTACCCCAGGACCTCTCTGTGCTTCACCTTGCCTGTCTTCCTCACCACCTCAGAATGTGCCCAGCTCTGGTGTTGTGCCAGGGAAATGGTAGTGATCCCCCCAAAACACACAGAGGAGCTGATCTGATGCAACTCGTAGCAGGGTCTTTATTCTATTCGAGCTAGCTCAAACAAACCCCCGCCCACCAATGCACCACCATCATGCAGGACGATTTTGTTGGTGGGGAACCCCAAATGTCAATGGGGCAAGGCTTTATAGTAAGCAGCAAGCAGGGAGTACGTGTGCAAGCATCTCATTGGAAAGCTGCTGTGGCCTTGAACATCATTGGCTGCTGCTGGAGTCATGTCATAAACTGAACTTTTGCTCCCTCTGCATTGGTGGTCGGTAGGCAGGGGTGGGCTTGTAACCTGGGGTGCAGGTTTGTTGGGGGAATAACCTGGAGACACTGGTCATGTTGGGGATTAGCCTAGAGACTGGAGCTAGGCTCAGATTTTTGTTGAGGGGCAACTTGGAAACTAATGCTAGATACCAGCCTGTTAGTCTACCTGAGTTCAAACTTAGGTCAGGTTCTCTAAAATGGAGTCTGAACTTAAACGCTTTGGCATCTCGCTGATATGTCAGCCAAACAACTTAGCATTCCAACAGCACACTGGCAGCAAAATGCTCCCATTGGACCAAACACTAAGAGAAGAGTGGAACGTGCCCTTGTTTCAAGACAAGACAGATCTGCTTAGAATCCAGTTCAACTTTACTTGCTCCCAAAAGATCATATTTAAAATCCGATCTTTCACAATGATATTATGGGTAAGGGATCCACCCGCTTACACCACAGCAGCTAACGTCTGTGGGATTTAAAGGTAGGAATTCTGCCTCCTCACAAGTTCTAAAAGCACTTTGTTTCAGGCATGACCCGGGAGGTCGGCATCATGAGATGTGACCCAGGGTAGGCCCGTTATATCCACAGATCTGGGGCTCCATGGGACAGACCTTCAGATATGTAACATCCCAGATGCTGCTCCTGGACGTGCTATAAACTTAAACAGGTGTGTACATCATTGCTGTGGTTCTGATGGGTAATGTGCCTCCCAAGGGCGTGCGAGCCAAAGGCATGGAATCCGGTTGCTCAAAGAAGTCTGAACCTGGGGGCTGTGAGTAAACCAATGGGCTGAGGCCATGACTAAGATTATAACCGGGTCATAATCTGATGGACTTCTTGGAGATGTTAAGAAGCAGAAGGTAGGAGCTCATTAGAGGAGATGGTTGTTGGAGACACGTTCTCTTGGTTCCTTCCTTACCCTGTTCCAGGCTTCACAAGGTGAGTGGCCTCTCCTGCTGCACAGTCCCAGGGCCATGAAGATGTGCCTCCTCAGGCACAAAGCAATTGATTAACCAAGTTTAAACTTAAACCACGAGCCAAACAAAACAAATCCTTTTTAAAGGGGCTGGAGAGACAATTGGTGACTAGGAGCATGCTCTGTCCTCACAGAGGACCCAAATTTTGTCTTCAGCACCTACATATCAAGCAACTCACAATGACCCGTAGCTCCAGGGGGACCTTTCATCCTCTTCTGGCCTCCACAGGCTCTGCGCTCATGTGCACAGACCCACACACAGACACATAATGAAAAAGCTGAAATTACATAAATACTTTTCAAGTTGTTTTTCCTAGGCAGTTATCACAGAGATGGAAAAATTAACACAAGAATGAACCAAATGAATTTACCAACTATAATTCAGGGGTACACTAAGATAGAAAATGATTAAAGAATTGTTTGGGTTAAAGTCACTTGGACGCAAAACAAGAAATGGGTAGAAATCCAGAGACCCAGAGAAAACAGGAGATGATCTAGGGGGAATGTTAAATCCCAAAGCCACCATAGAAAGTGTCCATTCCCAGAGACACCCTAGATGAAACGGCTGAGGGGAATCCGCAGAGCTTCAAAGGAGACCCCAAAACAAGCACGTGCATAGAGCACTCCAGACAAATTAACATCTCACCTGCATCTGGCCTGGAAGAAACACAAGTGGCCTGGGTCCAAAATGCCCCCTCCTCCATCCACAGACCAAAATGCTCAGTACAGCTCATTCAAAAAGATGACAAGGTCTGTCTGGTTTGGGTGAACAGAACGCAGTGCATGGCTGTGATGGAGTTCAGATGATAGAGCCCTGGCGGGCAAAGCCCTGGGTTTGATTTCCCAGTACCACATATAGGGAGCACAGTGGCACAATCCTGCAGCCCCAGCACTCAGAAGGTGCACACAGGAACATCTGAAGTTCAGTATCATCCTTGGCCACGCAGCCAGCTTAAGGCCAATCGTGGCTGTACAAGATTCCATCTCAAAATGAAGGTGAACATGTCGCTCCCTTTGATAATCTAAGAAGCAAAGAAAACAGTAAATAAAATCCAGGGCCAGTGATCATTAGCATTTTTTACAGGAGGGTGAACTGAGGACCGAAGTTGAGCCACTGTTTCATTTGTGCTAATTCTAGTAACTGGATCTCACAGTCCGGGTGCAGCAGTTCTGGTGGCCCGACCTGTTTCAAGTCTCTGAAGCCCCATGGACTCCTGAGGAGGAATCCCCATTCAGTTCCCAGAAGCCTCACTCACATACACAGAATCTGCAGCCCCAGGGAACAGAAAGTGGTGGTGCACACATGTTCTGATGCCCAGGCTAGACCATCCCACAGATAGCCCTGCTTCCTGGGGGACTGACTGTTCCTCTTTCCTCACCAACAGCTCAATCTAGGGAGATCCACACACGGCCTGCCCTGGAATTTTATTTATTATTTATGTGTTGGGTTAGGTGGTTGGTTGATTCGATTGGGTTTGGTTTGGTTTTTTGAGACAGGGTTTCTTTGTGTAGCCCTGTGTGTCCTGGAACTTGCTCTGTAGACCAGGTTGGCCTCAAACCCACAGAGACCCACTCACCTCTGCCTCCCAAGTGCCAGGATTAAAGGTGTGTAACACCAGTGCCAGGGTGATCTTTTTTAATTGGATGTTTTCAGATACCAGGATTTAAAAGAATACCACTCTGTGACAACCAATATAAAAGAATGTTGTTGTCAAAGGCAAGGGGCAAGCCAGAATCTCCTTCCTCAGATAGGGATCTCCGAGCCAGTGGCCTGGGGTCTGCATCTGTTCCCAATAGAAGAATACACCCTCTTGCCTTAATATGCCACTAGATACATGGTTCCCAGGAAAGAGGCAAGAAAGCATGCCCATTTCAAGCAAAGGAAACCTGCCCTTCACAGATGGGCTTTCAAAAACTTTAGTTAAAACATATAGCATGCCAGCTGTCATTGTTTGAATATGCTTGGCCCAGGGAGTGGCACTATTAGAAGGTGTGGCCCTGTTGGAGTAGGTGTGTCACTGTGGGCATGGGCTTTAATACTCTCATCCTTGCTGCCTGGAAGACAGTGCTAGCAGCCTTCAGATGAAGATACAGAACTTTCAGCTCCTCCTGCACCATGCCTGCCTGGATGCTGCCGTATTCCCACCTTGATGATAATGGACTGAACCTCTGAAGCTGTTAGCCAGCCCCAACTAAATGTTGTCCATATAAGAGATGACTTAGTCATGGTGTCTGTTCACAGCAGTAAAACCCTAACTAAGACACCAGCTACCCTGGCTGTGATGGTTTGTATATGCTTTTCCCAGGGAGTGGCACTATTAGGAGGTGTGGCCTTTTGGAGTAGGTGTGTCACTGTGGGTGTGGGCTTAAGACCTTCACCCTAGTTGCCTGGAGTCAGTCTTCCACTAGCAGCCTTCAGATGAAGATGTAGATCTCTCAGCTCCTCCTGCACCATGCCTGCCTGGATGCTGCCATGTTTCTGCCTTGATGACAATGGGCTGAACCTCTGAGCCTGTAAGCCAGCCCCAATTAAATGTTGTCTTTTATAAAACTTGCATTGGTCATGGTGTCTGTTCACAGCAGTAAAACCCTAACGAAGACACTGGCGCATGCCTACAGTCCCGGTACTTTGTGCAGCCTGACTTTCATATCCCCCACAGTCCCCTTCATTAGCCCTGTGCACCTCTGGGCTCTGTATCCATAGTTTGTCCAAGTATGAATATTATTCTTTGTCCTTTTTATACAGTGCTGGGGATCGAACCCAGGACTTCACATGTGCCGGACAGCTTTCCACCAAAAGCTTAATCAGAGGCAGCTGGCCTGGCCCTGGCCTGGCCCCCACCTGTAGTCAGCGACCTTTGTGGAATAGGAGGAAGGATGAGGGTCACACTTGGTCCCAGCCCCAGACCTTCCCTTGCCTGTACTCCCTGGGAGCCCACACAGCACCTCTGCCCTGTGGATCCCCACAGAGAGAACTCTCCTGCCTCACCACCTGGTGCTCACCTGCAGCCACAGGCCGTCATCACATGAGGAAGGTGCTTTTCAGAAGAGGTGCCTTGAAGAAGTACCCTTGCTCGGCCTAGGATGTGCCCCTCGGCCTTCTTTGGTGTTGCCTCTTCCTCTTTTCCTACTGCGGTTGCTCCATTCAAAGGAGACGGTATGAAGCCCGCATGGTCTTCCCTGCCTTTGTCAAGATCCAGTCTGTGGTCCCCACACAGGCCGAGGAGGCAGAGTACCTAGCCCGGGCCTGCCGGGCCTCCAGCCTTCCTGTAGCGTTGCCGAACCCATCCATGCCTTTCTTCGGGGGTAATTCCAAGATGTGGTACTGAATTTATTTTCAAATGCACTCCACGTTTTCTCTCTTACCCTCAAATGTGTTTGCATATTCCTTCCTTAAAAAGATAGAGAGCTGCCTTATAAACCTCTGAGCAGGCCAAGAGTGAACCGACTTCTGATTCTGCTGAGTATCAAGAGACAGGAGCTGATTTAACAGATGAGCTTTATCCTAGGTAGGACCCTAGCCTGTGACATTCCAGCTTCCTGTCACTAGATGGCAACAAGCCACGTGTTCCCAGTCAGCGAGGGAGCCTTACTCTCAAGTCGGCCATTGTTTCCAGCAGGTTCTATGAGAGAAATTGCTGAGTGGTGGCCTGTGCACAGCCCTCCTGCCAGGATGCCGTGACATTGACACACTCATTCATGGTGGAAATGTCAACTCCTGACTGTCGAGGGCCACCAAGTGCCGCACAGAGCCCCCCTCTGGTGGTGGTGTGAATTTCATCCGTACCACAGTTTCAGACCGTTGCAATGTTTGCTAACACAGCTAAGGAAGGCAGATCCGCCGCTGCGGTCCACTCCCTCCCCCACACAGAGCAGCAGCTTCCACAGGACGAGGAAGCCCTTGCTCCCAAGGAGGAGTCCTATACAGGAGCGGGGTTATACCATAACGCCCCTCGTGAGCAGATCCCCCCCCCCAGAGCAGCCTCAGCACTTCCTTTCTGCCTCTCACGCCAACCCCCTGAAGTGGAGGAGTTGAAGCTCCATCTCTCTCACAGTCCCAGTGTCCACTCGCCGCCACATCTGCCATCCAAAAGGAGATTTCTGAGGAGAGATTAGTGCCGAGCTCATCAGGCTGAAAGCAGTAGCCAGGAGGGGGGAGCTGCCACACCAGGCTTGTCATCTATTTGGAGGTCTGTGCGAGATAACCTTGACTGTCCAATCGGCTCTGTCTGCCTTAACCGTGTACCTGTGCTCACAACACACAGACCCTCAGGCACATACCTGTACATATGCATACACGCGTGTGCATATGCACATGTACACACACTGTACATACACGTGTGCCCCCTCCCCCGCCCACATTTCTGTGGCTCATCATGCAGCAAGAGCCTCGGGCACCTGTTCTTTTCCCACTCCGGACTTCTGTAAAACGTCCAGGCATCCGCATGTCGTTAAGACAGTCTTTCCCCTGCTGATCTCTTTCTCGTTTACTTCATAGACACAGTTACAGGACAGTCCGAGGAAGTTCCCCCCAGTGTGAAGTTCAGGAAGCCATCTTCCTCGTTGCTGGCCTCAAAGATGGATAACTGAACACCGGCCTTTGGAGAAGAAGGTCTTGAAGGATCAAGACCAGAGAGCATCCTGCTCTGGGTATCAGGTTCATCCTGCTCACGTGGAGAGCTTGGCTGTGCACGTGGACCACAGACATTCACATGGTAAATGTCTTAGAAAAGATGCTAAGCTGAGAGTCATCTGTGTCCCTTCCTGTCCCTGACTGTCCTGGCCCTCAGGAGGTACCGGCGTGGTGTCATGGGTAAACAAGCACTCGTGGTTTGCATGTGATTGGCCAAGCAGAATCCTTAAGAATCCTTAACCCTGCAGGGTTCTAGGGCCTCTCAGTGTATGAAGCGCCCCACCAAAAGTCATCTGGCCTTTATATATACCTAAGGCCTGTGCTCAGTTGATACCTGAGCACCAATTTTATCCAGCACATGGCAACAATGAGGTCCCCTTTCTAAGTCACTAGGAGGGACACAGAGGTGTCCGTCTTTATAAGAATTCACTGGTACCTGGCATATCCAGTAATTACCATCACAGTGCCGATTTCCTGAGGCGGACTATACCGAGCACTTTAAACATACTCACTGTGAGTTGGATGAGGCCTACAGTTTGTGCAAGTGCTGTGCCTGGGTAGCTCGCCCTCTGCCATTTCCCCTCCACTTTGTCCATGTCTCCTCTTGTTATCCAAACAGCTGTCAGCACGGTGTCACTCACCTCCGGGGCTGTTCTCTCACCTTCTCGGCTTGGTGGCCACTTCACTCTCCATGGCCCAGGAATATCAATATTCCACCTCAGAGACAGCTAATAACCTCTGATCTAGAACAAGATTCTGTCCTATGCGAGAGGATGTGGCAGAGGAACACACTGCCTCTTCAGACAGATGTCAGGTAGTTATCGACAGAGCAGTCACCACAGCCCTCAAGCCGAGAAGGTCAGGAAACAGTCCAAGATGCCAACAGCTGTCCCCAACATGAGAAGAGAAGTGGGAAGAAATGAAGGGGGCTGGCGGGTGGGAAGCTACTCAGAACCGCCATTTGCATAGATTGCAGGCCTCACTCACACCCACCGGGGTTAAACGCCTCATCCCAAGCAGTGACCACCACATAAGGCAGCTGGAGAGACCTGCCATGTGACTGACTCTCTAAACCTTGAACCTCAGGCCACACCATCTGCAGGGCTGCTGTATCGAACCAGCCATGAGAACTCCCCAAGGAACATCCCACAGTGATGTGGTCCTTAAGGTCACCCTGAAGTGCCAAGCTCCTGCTCGGTGCAGGAAGCATCAGACACTGACCTTAGAGGCACTTGTGGGCACCCTGGGGAGAGTAACAACAGGAAGCTCATCAGCTTTGGCACTGGACTCGTAATCATGGCAGACACAAAGAACATTCTGGAAATGAATCCCAGAGAGGATAATGCCTCAGTGTGTGATGCTGGGCTCTAGAAAAAAAGAAGTACAGAATCTGATAGGTTAGGCCCTGTATCTTAGTTAGGGTTCCTATTGAGGCAGTGATCAAGAAGCAAGTTGGGGAGGAAAGGGTTTATTCAGCTCACACTTCCTCACTGCTGTTCATCACCAAAGGAAGTCAGGACTGGAACTCAAGCAGGTCAGGAAGCAGGAGCTGATGCAGAGGCCATGGAGAGATGCTGCTTACTGGCTTGCTTCCCCTGGCTTACTCATCTTTTTTACAGAATCCAGGACCACCAGCCCAGGGGATGGCCCCACACACAATGGTGGGCTCTCTCCTATCGATCACTAATTGAGAAAATGCCTTACAGATGGGTCTCGTGGAGGTATTTCTTCAACTGAAGCTCCTCCTTCTCTGATGACTCTAGCTTTTATCAAGTTGACATAAAACCAGCCAAGCGCACTCTGGCATGGCTGACAGAGGCCTTTGCTGTGTGTTGTCATCACAGGACATGTTCTTGGTTTGCATGAGGCTGGCCAGAGTCTGGATGGGCCAGACTATAACCTTGAGGCATTTGGAGTCTTCTGTGATGTCTAGACAAACTGCCTGAGTGGCATTGTGCCTGGTGGGAGCCACAGAGAGGAAGCAGAACTGTCCCTACAGAGAGCAGAGAGCCACTCAGTCCTGTAGCCTTCAGGAGCAGTTCCCAGATGAAGGCAAAATATAGGGGCTGAGCTGCTACAAACGTGACCGCATCTTCATTCATAAGAAGGCACTGCACTGCTGGCCCGCTGAGACATGGAACCAATACCTCACCCTGGCTTGAAGTGTTCCATAAACAGGAAGAGCCTGTGTGCTCTAAATCTGCCTCTGCATGGTATGAAGAAATAGGGGGTCACTGCAAGGAATGGAGCCCGGTGTTTATACGTGAGCATGTCCATAAATGGTGGAACAGAGCTGCTGTGAATAGCTGTACATGATGCATGCAAGTGCACCCACATCAGAACAACACAGACCACTCTGGACATGGCACATACACACACACACACACACACACACACACACACACATGCATGTGTCTACACATGCGTTTGTGACTCCCTCTGTACATGATATGTGTATTTGCATATAAATGCACATGTCTACACATGTGTTTGAATGCGACTCACTCTGTACATGGCCTGTATTTATGCATGTACATGCACATGTCCACATGTGAATGTGACTTCCTCAGAGATTCTAGGGAACAGTGTTTGTTCTTGAGGAAAGGAACAGCCCTTTGGGGATGAAAGATATTTGTAATGGAGACTGTGCAGTGAAGCAGAGGCCTAGAGCACAGTCAATCCCTCGGGCATCTCTCTCCAGGAGGGCTTTCTGTATGCATTTCTCATTTTACACACCTTGTTTTGATGACACACTGCTCAGAGTGAGGCAGCTTCTGCCAGACCAGGATCTACCCTGGTTTGTAGACACCTTCTTAGGTTGTTGGAAGCATCCTCTTCCTAAAGATCTAAACACCAGATGTAAATGCAAGCCTTACACCAAGCAAAGATGCGTTGTAGGCTCACTTCACATCTGCAGCAGTCACTGTCAAAGCATGGACCTGAGCGGCCTCATCCACTCCCCCAGGGGTGCATCTGCCCCACCTACCATCAGCCATCTGATATGGGCAGGAATGTGAAGCCTCTGTGCAGCAGGATAACCCAGAGCACATGGAAGCTGGAGGTCAGGAAAAGTGGACATTTCATTGTCCACAATAAGCATGGCACAATGTGGAACACAGGGGTTTCTTAGCAAATAAATGAGGCCATTAAAGATCACTGTAGAGGGCACACGAGACTCTGCATAGAGTCAGGAGATGAGGAGCCCCCAGCTCATGAAAAGGGGAGGGCTGTAGGCATGAGGGACTGTGCCCATAGTCAGGGCTTGCTGTGCAGACAGTACCAAGATGCAACAGGAGGGCAACAGGAGCCCTGACGTCAGATAAACGGGGAGAGCTCAGACCGAATGTGGACCTCTTTCCTGGTGGGTCAGGAGCTCACTCTAGAAAACTTATTTAACAGAGAGCAGAGAGAGCCACAGGCCACCGTACACCTGGGCTTGTCCAAAGCAGTCACTGTGTTTCCTTAGTCTTCAGTTAACCCCAAGCACTGGGCCAAGTGCTGTAGAGAAACCCTTGACTCTTCTCAAAGACTCGGTCATTTGTCTGGGAGAATCTAGGATCTGAGATGCTGCAGTCCTCAAGTAAGGACAGGACAGTCATCTGATAATGTGGCACCTGGCCTTCAGGTGTTGAGTTCAGCAAAGCCAGGAGAGACCACACTGTATGGAGTGAGTCAGAACACAGCAGGTATCCTGAAAGTGTGTGCTTGGTAAGAGAGGAAGAGGAAACTGGAGAAGTCTCTTATAGCTGTGTGGACAGATAGGACACCCATTATCAGACAGACAGGACAAGGCAGCCATTATCAGACAGAGACAGACAGACAGGCAGGCAGGCAGGCACCCATCATCAGGACAAGGCCAAGAAGAATGCTTCTCAACCACACGATCCAAGAATCCATTAAGAAACTACTTGTGTGTTCTACAAGCACATGCACACACACAGGGAAACCATCAGACATGTACCATCTCTAACACTAATTCAAGGGCTGATCCCAACCCTTTTAGTTTGTCATTTTTAATGAGCCCACCTAAACTCCATTTCTAGGACAGAAAATGGAACCCAATTACATGGGAAAACTCATCCAGTGACAGGTGCCACAGTCTCCAGACACCAGTCACAAAGTCAGCCTCCAGGCTACTTGGATACCAAGTCCCCATTCCATACTGTCTCGCAGAAGCTGAGGGGGAGGGGAAGCCAGTGGGGAGGACTCGGGACTCCTGACTTCTAAGAAGCTCCCTCCAGAGGCCACTAGAGCTGAGGGAGCAAGAGAGTCCTCCAAGCATGTCAGGAAGATGAGAAAAACAACAGAACATCTCCCAAGAAATGATAGAAGAAAATCTTCACACTAGCAGGAGATTTATAGATACTAGCAGGATTTTATAGATAAAGACCTAAAAACTCCTGGAACAAAAAAATTATAGAAAAAAAAAAAAAACCAGAGTTGTTAGCTCCTTCCATCCTACCTCTCTCCATGGAAGAAGATGATGGAGTCAGTCTTCAACTGAAGCGCTTTTGTCAAATGATGTTTGTTCACTGGCTGACTGGCTGTGATCGCTCATGAGGGTCTGAAGATACTTCCGTAAACATGAAGTTACGGAATATTTGTCAGAACATTCTGGAACACATGGAGCAATCCAAGCAGCAAACTTTAAGTGTGCTCAGTGACACTCTTTTCTACCACCCCACTCCTGAGGAAGTGTTCCACCATTGACAGTTGTTTGTTTCAGGAGAGTGAGGGGCAGAGTGGAGTGAGGGGAGAGGCAGAGGAATGGAGACAGGTTTCTAATGAGAAGAGATTCTGATGGTGGTTTTGTCAGGTTGGTTGGTTGTGTGCAGTTTGCAGTGTCAGGGCTTGAACCAAGGGCCTCACATGTGCTAAGCAAGCGCTCTACCCTCTGGACTCTATCTACAGCCATCCGATGTTTCTTACCAAAGTGTCCTCCTGACATATCCTGAAATTACAAGAAAACACCACCATGCCCACACTGAAGGAAATGGCCGAGAAGCTGACAGGGAAAAGAAGATGTTGTTGGTGGGGGTTGAGGGGTCGGTACCTAAAGACAATGCAATGTCTACATGGTCCCAACATGGCCCTGGAGTCAGGTAAGGAACCTGGCCACTCTTACACTGACCTCTTTGGAAGATGTCTTCTTTTGGCTTCAACACTTCTGTGGGAAAAGTGGAACCTTTGCTGATGCTCTAGTGGAATTAGAAATTGACAAAATATCAGTCTCCACCCACAGCTGATGTCACCACAGGCTAGGACACAGTGTGGGGAGTCAGGGGACTGAGACATGGCACTTGCATTAGAAAGTGTGGACCCGCCGGAGCAGGCTTAGGAGAGTACAGTAGCCATAGGATGGCGGGAGCTGCACACCATGACAAGAGGATAAATATGCACAGATGCAGCTCCAGGAGGGGTGAGAAAGCACAAGGGACTGCACAGGATGGGGTGGAGCTACTGGGTCCTTATACCCACCCACAGAGCAGGGTGGAGCTACTGTGTCCTTATACCCACACCACAGAGCAGGGTGGAGCTACTGGGTCCTTATACCCACCCCACAGAGCAGGGTGGAGCTACTGTGTCCTTATACCCACCCACAGAGCAGGGTGGAGCTACTGTGTCCTTATAACCACCCACAGAGCAGGGTGGAGCTACTGTGTCCTCCTACACACCCCACAGAGCAGGGTGGAGCTACTGTGTCCTTATACCCACCCACAGAGCAGGGCGAAGCTACTGTATCCTTATACCCACCCCACAGAGCAGGGCGGAGCTACTGTATCCTCTTACATACCCCACCGAGCAGGGTGAACTACTGTATCCTCCTACCCTTGCACAGGAAGAGTAGGAGCTACTGTATCCCCCTATCCATCCACACAACAGGGTGGAAGTTACTGTATCCCCCTACCCATGCACAGGAAGAGTAGTAGATACTGTATCCTTCTATCCACCCACAGGACAGGGTGCAAGCTACTGCATCCTGCTACTAACCACACACACACACACACACACACACACACACACACACACACAGGACAGAGTAGGAGCTACTGTATCCTTCTATCCACCCACAGGACAGGGTAGACGCTATTGTATCCTGCTACTAACCACACACAGACAGGACAGAGTAGGAGCTGCTGTATCCTGCTACTTACCCCCACCCTGTGCCAGAGTAATTAGTTAACCAAGAGGTCCATCATCCTTGAATGAAGACATCCCTTTAAAGATTCCAGGCAACCCAGCAAGACCTCTCATCTTTCCCACATAGAACCCAGACAGGAAGTGCCTCTACTAAAATAGGAGAAGATGACTGCAACCCTGCAGATGACGACTACATACTCAGAACAGCCAAGGAAACCAACACTATCCACAGATGGAGCAGCAAAACTACATTAACTGTGAGAACTCAACAGGGGAACGGCTCAAGGTGGGCATGCTGAAATGAAGGGCTCTCTGGGCTTCCTGTCTCCCCTTTCAATTACCCGCATTCTACCAGCCACTCCTGTTCATTTTGTCAGTTTGCTAACCACGTGTATGGACGGCACCATGACCACGGCCCTGAGAAGGACTCACTCACGGCTCAGGTCTTACCAGACTGTAGGACCAGAGAGCGTGTCCTTCCCGCTTGTCACCTGTCACCTTGGCACACTGTAAAGTTTGCCAGGCCAAACGCTTCTCCCAAGCTGCTCTGAGAGCAGAGAGCCTGAGTCTTCATGCCCCTTTTCTCTGAATGTAAGATGTGTACCCTTCACCATGGAAACCTGGCAGTGTACTGGCCTCAGTATACCCAGCTATTGCCAGGGTGATAGTCTGCGGCTCCTATTGACCCCATCACCCTCTGAGCACCAGCTACTGGCGGGAAGTTAGAGGGGGAGAAGGGCCCCTAAATATCAACTCTATTTGCATGGACAGCTGAACCCCAGCACCCCACAGAGGTCCCATGCTAGCAGCCAATGGGGGCCCCAGACCTGCAGCCCACAGAGGCCCCACAAGCTGCATGATGATTCCTGAAGCTCATCCCAGGCTAGTAGGATATCTCAGGTCTCACCACCCACCTTCAGATGATCTCACAAGCCCTAGGGGACCACCCAGCCTGGCGCTACCTCAGTCACTGCAGAGATCTTCATTCAGCCCCTGGGCTTTCTGGCAATGACTCATGCCTTCACTCATGCTTCTATAGATGCCTGACTTTGTCTTCACACAGCCAACACTGCATTTCCTCGTGCTGTGGTAGTTAGGGCTGCAATTGCTGTGGGGAAACACCATGACCACAGCACCTTAGAAAGGAAAGGGTTAGCTTACACTTCCACATCACAGTCCATCGCTGAGGGAAGTCAGGACAGGAACTAAATCAAACAGGGCCGGAACCTGGAGGCAGGAGCGGATGCAGAGGCCGTGGAGGGGTGCTGCTTGCTGGCTTGCTCCTCCTGGCTTTCCCACTCTGCTCTCTCAGCATCACCACAGTAAAACTGGCCCCTCCTATCTAAAACTGTCAATCAAGAAAAGACCCCAAAAGCCAGTGTGGTGGGGGCATCTCCTCATGAAGTTTCCTCTTCGCAATTGGCTCTAGCGTGTGTCAAGTTGGCATCAAGCTAGCCGGCGCACTAACTTCATTTAGTTCCTTCCCATCTTGGATAGCTTGCCCCAGGCCTCTCCTTTTTATACTCACAGTAGCAACTGGGAACTGCCCTGTGTTTTCCCTCCTTTACAGCTGCTCCTGGTTGCACCCTAGATCTGGGGATAGGTTAGTGTCCATGTCCACGAGGTGAGGGGTCACATGGTGCTGAGTACTTCTGAGAGAAGGCCTGGGTCCCACCGAGGGATGTCACAGCGCAGGGGTGAGGAGGGAAGGGCCCAGGAGGGAGGAGCTTTGCCTGCTGCTGCCCAGGGTCCTCCCTCCTAGTCAACCAAGTGAGGCTGTACTGCATAATTAACTCCTGTTAATTATGTGACAAAATACCACAGCCGAGGCACTTTATGGAAGGGAAGGAGGGGTCCATTTTGGTTCATGGTTCCCGAAGTCAGGGTCCAAGACACAGAGAAAGCAGACTTGACGCTGAGCAAGGCCTTGCCCTCCCAAAGCCAGTGCCTGGGAGAGACTTCCTCTAGCAAGGGGTCCCCAGACAGTGCCGCCAGCTGAGGGCCAGGTGAGTTCAAATGCTCTAGTCTATGAGGACGCATTTCTCATTTAGACTACCACAGTGAGGAGAAAGGCAAAGTGAGAGTTCACACACGCGCGTGCACACTTACACACATGCACACACCTGCACGCACACATACACATACATACTTACAAACACACTTACACACGCATACACACTCATACACATACATACACACTTGCACACACATATACACACACATATACACAAACATACACACTTACATATATACATACATACACACACACACACACACACACACACGCTCTTCACCAAATAAGTGAAATTTTCATAACTAACAAAAGGGGATGCTTGTCCACACAGCACACCACCAAAGTCTAGTATTCTATCCCCCTCTGCAAAGATGTGGGCTCACGTAATGATGACAACACTACTGTTGCTATGGAAACTCCAAATAAAACCAGAATGAGACATCACTTACCACTGAGAAGATAGCTATTATTTTAAAAAGGAACAATGACAGAAAAATGACACGCCCCTGTCCTTGCTACCCATTTTCCATGACATTCATCAGCTTGGGCAAATGAGTCCAGGGAGGAACAGCCAGATCTCCAGGGCCTCACAAAGGAGATTCCACTCATCTGCTTCTTCCTCCCCAAGGAGGAAACATCACCTCAGATCCCAGGAGACCAGGACTGAGAGAGCATCCATCACCTCAGATCCCAGGGGACCAGGAAAGGCACCTTCACCTCTAACCACCAAACAAGTGTAGCAAGAGCCCCTTCCTCAGCTCTCCTAGGGCAGCGCCTCTGCCAGCCCAGCCACAGGGTGTAGATGTGTGGGGCTTCCCACCCTAGGAGCAGTGCCTGAGGAATGGCTTTCACTATCCCCCCTCAGGCCGCATTTGTACCCAACCTGAGTGAGACGTTTGTCCCTCACTGAAGACACCTTGAAGCTTTGGTTGATCAAGTCACACTTAAGACCCTTCCTCAGGCTTCCTGCTGCTCCTCCTCAGTCTTCATAACTGCACTTCACTGTTGTGCCTGGGAAAGCTCATCTCCATCACTCCTGTCAGCCCCTCAAGCTGAGCACTTCAATGGTTCCTTCCCACCAGCAATGAGCCCAACGTGTGCAAACTCCCTGAAAACATTATCATCTATACTAGACTTCCCAATGGGTCAAATCCCACCATTCTGACATGGCAGCAGAAAGAAATTGTCTGGAGGAGTGTGTGTGTGTGTGTGTGTGTGTGTGTGTGTGTGAGAGAGAGAGAGAGAGACAGACAGACAGACAGACAGACAGACAGACAGACAGACACAGAGAGAGAGGCAGAGAGAGAGAGACAGAGAGACAGACAGAGAGACAGAGAGACAGAGAGAGACAGAGAGACAGAAAGAAAGAGACAGAGAGACAGAAAGAGACAGGCACAGACATAAATAAGAGAAAGAAAT
Organism: Apodemus agrarius; assembly: GCA_964023405.1. Classification (NCBI taxonomy): domain Eukaryota; kingdom Metazoa; phylum Chordata; class Mammalia; order Rodentia; family Muridae; genus Apodemus; species Apodemus agrarius. Next base: position 7,477,876 of record OZ030023.1, on the reverse strand, counting down.
ACGAATAAGAATGTGTGTGTGTGTGTGTGTTAATTGGTAGAATGCTTGTTTAATACACACAAAGTCAAGAATTCAGTTCCCAGAACCATATAAAACTAGGAGTGGTGACACATGCAAATATCCCAGCACTTGGGAGATGAAAGCAGAAATATAAAAAATTCAAGGTCATAATGGGTTTGAGGCTAGCCTGGGCTACACACACACACTTACACGATATAACAGAAACACACACACACACACACACACACACACACACACACAACATAATGGATGCAAGTATCCAAAAGCACTTGGACACTTTGAAATTGGGCAAGCAGCAGCATTAGGGCCAGCTAGAAGAACGTGGCCTGTCTACAGGTCGGTGACAGACACAAGGCTGTGCATAGGCAAATGGGAGAGCAGCTCAGACAGGACCAAGGAGGCAGCAGGAGAAGGCGCCATGTGGGCGCAATGAGCAGGCACGAACTATAAGACAGGGGTCCACTGTGTCCTCCTGCAGAACCTGCCACATGGGGCACTTGGAAGGGCCCCCCCCCCACCCTGAGCAACAGAGGAGATGTGCAGATATTCTAACAGAATCCCCATCAGCAAACTGGAGTGGTCTGGCCGGTGAGCCGGGTGCGGTCCTATGGGAGCCATGAGGGATGCGAACAGAGCTGTCCGATGCAGAGAGGAAGACAGGAAGAGCCGTAGGAGAGGAAGGCCAAGAGGCAGGTGAAGAAAACCCCGCTGATGTGCAATGCTAAGCTTGAACCTGTCTGTGCATCGGCTGCCTGCCTATACTCAGGAAGCCAGAAGAGGGCACTGCCCCGCCCCATGGAACTGGAGTAACAGATAGCTATGAGCCATCTTGTGGCTGCTGGAAGCCGAAGCCCGACCTTTGGGAGAACAGCCTTAGGTGCTGAGCAGTCTCTCCACCCCCAGCTGCGTGTCTTTAAGAGCCAAATCTGACCGAGACTTAGGCATATTGCAGGTCGGTCTCTAAACGTAAGGGAAGACAGAATGTTGATCACGCCCCTGTGGGGAGAACTGAGGCAGAAGGGGAAGGCACAAGGGTGGCTCGCGGTAGGCAGAGACAGGAGCTAACCCCACAAAGTCCATCCGAGAAGCCTGCCTCTGCTGACAGCCCTGATCTTACCAACTTTAAACCAACTGTTTCCAACAACAAAACTCAAGAGAAATGAGTTTCTAAAGTGAGCCCTGGCTGCTCACACATCTACACCTTGGAGCTATTCAATCAAAATAGTTTGGGTCCATTTTTGGTTCAAAACATGTGAGCTGTGGCACTTTACAAGGAAAAACAGTTTATGTTGGCTCACAGCTAAAGAGACGGAACAGCCAGTCCAAGCTTAGGTGAGGAGGTGAGGTCTTCATGCTTCGTCAAGACAAAGACGGCTTCCTGTAGATGGCTGGCATGCTGGTGCAGCAAGCAGTGGGCCCGAAGAGACCAACTTGTGACTTGGCCTTTCTCCACAGCAGCCTCGCTGTTCCCCCCACAGATGGACATAAGCTCTCCCTGTAGGACCCACTAATTAGCTCTCTCACCTTCTCTGCATTTTACAAAAGAGTCTAACTTCTAGCCTTGAACCTCTAGTGGACACAGCACACCCAAATGACATCAAAGACTCTTGCCAAATGCAGGTGGAGAAACGCAATGCCAGGACAAGACATGGGAGTTATAGTTTGGAATTATGATTTTTAAAGCACCTAGAATATAATCACTGACTCGCTTCCTTCAGCAAGGGCCCTGTCACCCCAGAACTACCTCCTGCAAGGGTGCTAGCACCCCAGACCTGTCCCTCAGAGCCCTGACTTCCTTTGTTTCAGTGATCTTTGTCACAGAATTATAATTTTAGCCACAGCTGAATTAAAGTTTCTAGGACATTGACTACAATATTAGCACATGCCAGTCAAATGAGAGAAGACTGTAAACCAGGGGCTCTCAGCCTTCCTAATGCTGCAACCCCGAATGCTTTAGAAGCACCGAAGAAGACAGTAGAAATGTCCATAGTACAGGAAAACGCTGAGAAATCCAAACAAAACACGGCTTTCCTCACTATTTCCCTGGGGTAGTTAGAGCTGGGAAGGAAGGGCTCAGAGAGCAGCAAGAACTGGACAGGATGTGCTTAGAACATCACCGGACCACGCAGAGGCCTCCACGAGAAGAAGTCCAATGAAGCAAGAACAAGACACCATCAGATGCTGGCATTCGTGAACATTAGGCTCACTGCCAAGACTCCAGGACAACTCAGGACAGAACCAACCACATGCACTTCTCTGTGAGGCACTACAACCTTCTCAGGCTTGGGACACTACACAGCACAGGTACATAGCAACATGAGGTAAACAGAGGACATTTTTAAGCCATGAAATTACCACTTAAAAAAAAAAAACCCGTAGCGATTTCTCAGTGGTTACTACCCACACTTGATTTTGTAGAGATCCCCAGCACCCACATGAAGGCTCTCAACCATCTGTGACTACAGTTGCATGGGGCCTGATGCCCTCTCCTGGCCTCCATTGGACTGAATACCCATGGGACACATAAACACATGCAGGCAAAAAAAAAAAATGAATGTAATTTTTTTTAATTCGACCTCACAAAACTATGGGAAATGTGTGTTAGTCACTTCTATGTTGCCCAGTCCAAAACACGAGATAGAAACAGCTTGAATGAGAAGCTGTATCTTGACTCCCGGTTTCAGGGGGATTGCCGCCAGTCACAGAGGTGGGGCCACGGAGTGAGGAACTCACAAAGCAATGGACAGAAGCAGACAGCAGAGGGCCAGCATCCAGGGACAGGCACAACTTTCTAGGTTTCTCCTATCCTAGATCCACGGCAGCACCACCAGCTGAGGACTGGGGATTTAAAACATGAGCATGTCAGTGTGCCAGAGATATCCAGGCTCGAGCAAGGTCTTGATATCAAGATGGTGCCAAACAGATCCCAGAAACAGAGGAGAGGGTGTTGACCACGCAGGAGCTGAGTCAAGAACGCAGGGGCACTCTAGCTCCATCTCAGCTGGACCACAGGAAAGGAAACTGGGCTCCACTCCTCCCACACTGAAAACCTACAAGTCTGTGCAAGTACTCATGCACAGACTTGTGCAAATACAGTTTAGCGAACATGCACATTTGCTGACACAGAATTCAAAAAACTGAAGATCAGCTCTTTAGTAGTAACTCAAATACCTAAAATACAAACACTGAGAACCAGGCTGGGTGGGAGGGGGAGCAGTCCTTATGCAGAAGTGTTCAGAGCACATGTTCCCATCAGATTTTTAAAAGAGGAAGAGAAAACAGCATGAAATCTCTTGCCAAGACACCAAGAGGCTGAGTGAAGAAACACAGCAGATGACCTGGCCTCCTTTAGCCTCCCTGCTCAAAGATCACGTGAGTCTCCATATTACCAACATGGCTTCTGAACCCCCATTCCGGGACCACAGAAGAAATACTCACTGAAAAAGAAAAAACTGTACCTTCCCAGCTGCCTGCCACCCTGACGCCAAGTCCTCAGACCTGACCAGATAAACACGACATAGCAACTCTGGAAGTCCCATTAGAGCACCCTAGGAAGAGGGAGACGTCTAGACCCAGCTGCCAAAATCACTTTCCTAGACATTTTAGACACACAGAGTTGAGTCTCTTGGGTGAGCCATGTGGGGATTGGGGTGAGCCTGGACACCATCTCTACTCCTGTCTGTCAGAGCACTGTTGTAGGGGATGGGACCATTGACACCAGCACAATTCACGTGTCACCTATGCCCATCAACTTACGGCATATGCAGTTTCTCCCTCCCTAAAACTGACCAGATGCTAACATCTGCACTAGCTTTTCCAGCTCTTTCCTTTGCTCTTACTACAAATGTCCCTGAGATGTGCATAAGAGGAAAGGGCACTGTCTTAGTCAGGGTTTCTATTCCTGCACAAACATCATGACCAAGAAGCAAGTTGGGGAGGAAAGGGTTTATTCAGCTTACACTTCAATGTTGCTGTTCATCACCAAAGGAAGTCAGGACTGGAACTCAAGCAGGTCAGGAAGCAGGAGCTGATGCAGAGGCCATGGAGGGATGTTTCATGGAGGCATTTCCCCAACTGAAGCTCCTTTCTCTGTGATAACTCCAGCCTGTGCCAAGTTGACACACAAAACCAGCCAGTGCAAGCACATGTGCGCATGCACACACACACACACACACACACACACACACACACACACTCACACACACTGCCATCCTCTGATGCCTGCAGCAGAACATGAGCTTCCAGGAGGAACGTATCCAGATGTCGCGATCCCCTCAGCTCGGGGAGATGCTCCTGCACGTGTTGCTTGCAGTGAACTTATCACCTTTCATTTGCTTCCCTCTCCATCACTCTAGCTGTCAAACAAGCTGCGGCAAAGAGTCCCTGGGGAGACAGAGCTGGGAGAGGGGGAGAAGCTGTGCCATCTGAGAGTGCTGCCCCCCTCTGGCAGGCACCTGTTCTCCCCATCTGCCCTGTTGCTGTGTTTACTGAGGGCTGCTGTGAGCAGCCGTGGGAATCCCTGAGCTCTCTGAGGAGGCGTGTTACTTAACACATGCATGCTCACTTTCCACGCCTGAGACTTTCTGGAAGAGGATGGTGGGAGCTAGAGGCGGGGTCAGAACACACAGAGGAGCCAGCCATGTGCTGTCAGCTGTGGCCAGTGGTGCATAGCACCGGAGCTGGCTACCTCAGGCTTCCCACGCGTGCAGGGGTCTAGGGCTGTCAGCATGAGTCCATCATGCCCTCAGACCTTCCAGACAGCTGGCTCCCACCAAGTGCCTTGGGAACACCTGCTCTGCACCCTTTCTGGGATCAGTACATCCCTGTTGGGTCCATATGCACCAGTATGGGACAGACCAAGAGAGGCCCCATGTGTAAAGCTTTGATGGTCTACACAGAGAACTCCTGTGGAGAAGGGGTTAGGCAGGGGGCTTAGAACAGTGCTTCATGTCTCTGTCTCATAAAAGCCAGCTGTGGCTTTCTATAATGGTCTCTGCCGCTAAGAGAAATGTCCTTAGTGAGCAGTGAAGACTACATTTACCTGTGTGTGTGAGGACAAATGTTTAGATTGCAGGTAAGGGGGCTGGAGTGGGTAAGCTCATCCAGAGGTCCTGGGTTCAAATCCCAGCAACCACATAGTGGCTCTCAACCATCCATAATGAGATCTGATGCCCTTTTCTGGAGTGTCTGAAGACAACTACAGTGTACTCAGATATAATAAATAGATTTCAGTTATGGACCATGCAATGACTTTGTGCATTTACCCTGAAGTGTCACATGAAGTGACAGAACACATCCAAGCCAAGGCCAGACAGTCCACTGTTACCACACACAGCCTATTGTGTCCACAGGCACTGGCTGCAAGCCTCAAAAGGACAGACAGACAGCCTGCTCTGGTGCATTCAGTCCTGCCATCTGAGGAGCCCGGGACCTTCCAGTGCGGTGTAAGTAAAGTTACTGACAGGGCAAGCCTAGAAGCAAGCTTGCACACAATCGGTGTGCCCGCAATAAGCATGCCACACACCAGTGCTGCAGACGGGGCATGGTGACACTTCTGCAATCCTAGAACTCAGGAGGCGGGGGAACTGAGGATCTGAGGCCAGCCTGGGTTACACAGGTAGATGCTGTCTCAAAAAACAAAGGGAAAGGGGAAACAGATAGAGAAAGACATTCAGCCTCTCCAGACCAAGGGAGAGCACGAATGCCACTCCCAACCAGGAGAGTGGGCACACAGGCACAGGGACAGGATGTCCCTCTCCTTTTAGCACTCGCCATTGTCTATGTGTCTCTACAACTTCAGACAAAGAGAGGCCAGCAGTTTGAAAAGTCCTAGCCAAGGCTAACCCAAATGGAATATCTGCTTGAGGACTGGAATGAGTTTGGGGTTTTTTTCTTGTTTTTCTCATGCAAAAGCAAAGACACGTTAAAACAATTCTTCTTGAAACATGAAAAAAATACATGTGGAGAGAAAAAAAGACTAGAGGCAGCGCTAATCCTTGGGTGATATTCTCCCTCTAGTGCTGGGATGGAGTCCAGGGCCTCACACATGCTAGCCAATGCTGGACCTCTTAGCCACACACCCCAGCCCTTTGGTGATTTTGATTATTAATTTCTCTACTTGTCTAATTTTAAAATTTATTACAACGAGCTCAAAAAGAAAAATAAATTGTTGAAATTAAATGACAGAGTGATTTTTATCTGGGAAACAAAAGGATGTTAATGGAAAATCACCAGCATCTAGAAACCATACAAAGCCACGCCTGACAGAGATGGGATGCTGCCTCCCTCTGTCAGAGACAGCAGGCCACCCGCCACGTCTCTGCGAAGACACAACACAATCCTCAGCTCATCTGGATTGGGGATGGACTTGGTCTCGGGCAGCTCTTCCCAGCTGGTCCAGCTCATTGTGCAAGAGCCTTGGAACCCTCTCACGGGCTTTCTCTAGCCCACATGGCATCCTAGGGGACTGGGCTTGGCTACATACACCCTTCTCTCTTGCCTCTATTTTATCGATGAATTTAGAAAGCCTGGAGTCTGTCCTTTTTAAACCACTGTACACCTTTCTAAATATCTGTTGTGGAGGGCCATTTGTCCAACGGTCTCACCTTGGACAGCCTGATTCATCACCTGCACCCACATGCCATTCTTCCCAATGTGGCAAGGAGACTGTTACCTAATAATGTGCACATGTGCATGTGTGCGTGCACACACACACATATACACGGGGGGGGGGGGGCGGGGGGGGCAGTGCACAGCCTTGACATGTTCAGAGCCTTTGCTCTAATCCAGGCTGTTCACACTTTGCCATTCACAGTGCCTTTTCACTCAAGAAACTTCTGGGCAACCCCAGATATGCAGGTGCATAAAAGAGGCACGCAGGTCAAACGTACATTGCTGATGTACGTCTTAAGAAACTTACATTAAGACAATTCCTTCACGTACATGTAATTTAGCCATTTATTGAAGACAAAAGCAAATTTGCATGCTGATAGATTAATGTCTCTTTGTTTGCCCAACAGAATCCAGTCCAAGGATAAACTAACTTTATGAGAATCACAGGTTGATAAATGTCACTAGAGAAACACTGCCTTTATTTCCCATAAGCAGACGAGTGCAAATGTGCAGCAAAAATACTCACAGCGCCGGACAGTGGTGGCGCACGCCTGTAATCCCAGCACTCTGGGAGGCAGAGGCAGGCCTCTGAGGATTTCTGAGTTCAAGGCCAGCCTGGTCTACAGAGTGAGTTCCAGGACAGCCAGGGCTATACAGAGAAACCCTGTCTCAAAAAAAACCAAAAAAAAAAAAAATACTCACAGCATACGGTCATCTCACAGCCTACGGTCATCTTGAACGTGACCTGAGCTGCTGCAGGCAACATTGACGGCAGGGTGGTGTCATAGCAGAACAAGTGTGTGTGTCCTGTATTCAGAATCCAGACCGTAGTGAGGTTTCAGGATACAACACAGGTGTGTGACACAGGTGTGCAACACAGGTGTGTGCTACCAGGAATACCTCAGATCTATTTCGCATCAGTCTGAGAAATAATTTTTGGTACTTTCACATTTAAAAACCTTTACTGTTGCCAAATGTTTAGTGACTCCTCATTCAGTTACTATATGGGGGTTGTGACCCTCAGCTGAAGGAGCTTTCCTCTAGCCTGGGATTGAGCCAAGCACATGTGCCTTACGGTGGGGCATTGAGTGCTATGTGCAGTGTGAAGACCACAGCACTGAGCAGAACCAGGAAGGATGTGTGGATACAATTCAAATCACTGTGAAGGCAGAACACATGTGGAAGGCAGTTCACACACGGAACTGTCATGAGCTGAGTATCACAACACACATGGAAGGCAGTTCACACGCAGAACTGTCATGAGCTGAGTACCACAACACACATGGAAGGCAGTTCACACGCAGAATTGTCATGAGCCGAGTACCACAACACACATGGAAGGCAGTTCACACGTGGAACTGTCATGAGCCAAGTACCACAACACACATGAAGGCAGTTCACACGCGGAATTGTCATGAGCCGAGTACCACAACACACATGGAAGGCAGTTCACACGTGGAACTGTCATGAGCCGAGTACCACAACACACATGGAAGGCAGTTCACATGTGGAACTGTCATGAGCTGAGTACCACAACACACATGGAAGGCAGTTCACACATGGAACTGTCATGAGCTGAGTACCACAACACACATGGAAGGCAGTTCACACATGGAACTGTCATGAGCTGAGTACCCCATGTATTGAAGTATAAATTTCAGATAGAGGTCACAGAGTCTTGTCCCAGGTACCCATCTGTCACTCCTCCAGAGGCCATGAGTGTGGGCCTCCTTGAGCTGGCTCCCTGGAGTAGAACTTCTGGCCTTTTTCAGGGGCCAGACCGTGAGGATAGGAACTCTTCGTGGCCCTAGATCAGCTCTAGGCTGTGGATATGCTGCGCCTGGCCAAAGCTGACAGAAGGGAGCCCAAGGCTCACTATCTTGAGAGAACTGAGCCTGGGTGCATGGTGTCACATTCTCAAGGCCTCGCCACCTAAACTCAGTCATGATCCCAAGGGGGCTGATCTGGAGTCTCTTCTGGGCCATTTGTCTCTCCAGGCAACGACACAAGAACCTTTGCCACCAAGTACGGCCAATCTCCCTCCCTGGGTGGGCCCAGCTGAGTCCTTGTGACCACCAAGGGCTCTGGTGGCCACAGCATCCCTTAAAGGCTCTGCTTCGCCGTCACCTCAGCCATAAGATCAGAGTCACGCAGATCCAAACACTCCTCTGGTTCCCTCCACCATGAAGTCCCACAAGAAAGGATTCTGGCTGGCAAGATTTCAGCGATAACCAACCCAGCTACCCTTCCCTCCTCAAGTTCCAAGGAAATAGTTTCAGTATTAGAGAGTAAGCGAGATTAATAGAGTGAATCCAGGCTGCTTGATAAGAAGAATCATCCTGATTTCAAAGATGTCCACACATGCAAAGTTTGTATTAGGGCCCACGGTGCCCAGCCGTCCCAACAAGCGCCATTTGAGTACCGCGTGCTGCCTGTGGCTCTGATGAAACAGCCTGGCTCATTTACGCCACCTCTCATCCTGGGCTCCTCCTGTACTGGCTAGTTTTGTGTATCAACTTGACACAGGCCAGAGTTATCATAGGAAAAGGAGCTTCAGTTGGGGAAGTGCCTCCATGAGATCCAGCTGTGGGGCATTTTCTCAATTAGTGATCAAGTGGGGGAGGGCCCCTTGTGGGTGGTGCCATCTCTGGGCTGGTAGTCTTGGGTTCTATTAGAGAGCAGGCTGAGCAGCCAGGGGAAGCAAGCCAGTAAGGAACATCCCTCCATGGCTTCTGGATCAGCTCCTGCTTCCTGACCTGCTTGAGTTCTAGTCCTGACTTCCTTTGGTGATGAACAGCTGTGTGGAAGTGGAAGTGGAATAAACCCTTTCCTCCCCAACTTGCTTCTTGGTCATGATGTTTGTGCAGGAATAGAAACCTTGACTAAGACAGCTCCATTTTGCTTTGTCCCCAGTGTCACCCAAGGGCTCAGTTGGCTGCAAGGACATAGGCAGATAGCAAGGCTGGGGGGTATGTCTAGGCAGCGAGCCCCAGGGACGTAACAAACTTATCATGTGACTCCACATCCATGAAGGGATGGCCACTCCGGGGCCGTGCTTGCTGGGCCTCACTTCTGGATCTCCTTACTGAGCAGCAATGTGTGGCCACTTGTGAAGTTGAGCAGATGCCGGAGTGAGACAGAGAAGGCACGAGCCAGGAAGAACGTGGGGTGCGGTGGAGATGCAGTCCAGGAACCATGGGTTCTTTGTCCTTGGATCTGAGAGGTGACAGCTGCCATGACCCCCACATTCACAGCCTACAGTTCTGGTACCCTCTTGCCCCAGTGGGTGATGACCCAGGCCCCATGTTCTCAGATGGAGACCTACAGCACCTAGGGTATAGGATTCTTCACACAGATTTAAGGACCCCTTTCTGGAGCTGTCCTTGGTAGCTCCTGTGTTTATCTCAGCTGCCTACAATGAAGACATGACTAAGATTCACATAGTAAAGATGGGGGACAGTGTAGGTCCAGGCCAGCTGGCTTCAGGGTGAAAGTCCTACATGGAGGTTCTGGAAGGGAAGACTGGCACTCAGACCAGGCTAAGACAAGAGACAAAAGCCTCACCACCAGTGTGTTTCAGCAGCAGGGGCATTGGCGCTCACTCACGGAGCCCATGTTAGCCTGCATGTGTTGATAACTGTCATGTGCGTGAAAATGTGCATGTGAGGGGTTGAACAAGTCGGGGGCTCAGAGAAGATAACGTGTCTTCTTAAGGCCCCAGGAAGCACCTAGTATGAAGAATGGGTAAAGAGGTGACTCCTAAAAGAGATAATCAGCAAACAGAGATTATCCTCAAAGACAATCAACAAAACTCACAAGAGGGAAGAAGGCCACGCTTTCTCGCAGAGGCAGTGGCTGCTTTGAGAGGAAATGGCCCGGGCAGAAGAGGTAACGGCACTGCAAGACACGGACCCAAGGAGGAAATTACATTGAATAACAGCCGTGCCAAGCGATGCCCTTTGTGGGCGCTGTGAGCTTTTCTCTAGTTAAGTCTTTTCCTCATAAACATAGGTTTCAAACCCTTTGCTATAAACCAGGGATGACAGCACAGTTACCTACAGCAGAACTCAACTTCAGTTGTTTCTAAGCAAAAATAGCTGGAAAGGCGGCTCATATTCTAAACGCAATAATACGTTCGTCTAGCCCCATGTGCATACACTGGACATTAGGCTAAATGTGGATCAAAATCACTCAAAACATGATTTCATCAGTCCTGATGTTTTTGCCTTTCGTTGACTAAACAACACAGAACAGTGAGATATACCTTGTCTCGGGTGTCATAAGTCACCAGAGAAGACCAAACGCATGCAGAATTCACGCGGAGGTCACGTGCGAACAACACACCAGGCAGTACTAGGGACTCAGGTTCCACAGGTTGTGACATCTTCAGGGGCCTGGAACCCACTCGAATGTGCAGGTCCCCATCAGAGCCAGGGCCCCTCATTTCCTAGCACCACCGGACTGTATGATACGGTGATTTGTACTATCTTTAAAGATGTCTTCAGTGTACCGCAACACTGGGGGGAACTGAAAATTAACAGTCCCAACCATTGCCCCTAGAAATGAGTACAGTGAGAGAGGCATTAAACAACCATCACTTAAGAGATTATATTTAATAATTAGCCTCCACATTGAAGTAGAGGGCAGAGCCACACTTGTGGGCACACACCTATAATACTAGCACTTGGGTGGGAGAGGATCTCAGTGAGCTCAAGGCCAAACAGGTCTACACAGTGAGCTTCAAGCTAGCCAAGGAAGCTAGTGCATGCACATGCATGAATACACACACATGCACACAAACATGTGCACACCTACACACATGCATGTGCAAAAATGCACATACATGCACAAACACATGCACACACAGATGCACAGGCACACACTTGCACACACATGCACAGGCACACACTTGTACATAATGCACACATACTTTGCACACGCATGCTCATGCACAGATGCACATGCACCTACATGTATGTGCACACACATGTATGCACACACATGTGCATGCACATCAGTTGTCTCTAAAATGATTAAAAACACCCATTGGACTGAATACTTTCTCCCAGGGGTCAAGATTTTTGATGGAACCTTTGTATTCCAAAAATATCACTTTTAACTTTCAAAAAGATATGTTAAGCTTTGATCCGATACCTCCCACAGATACCGGAGTCACTTTCTCCTGCTTTCTAGATAGTCCTGACATAGAGCACCCTCAACAAGCTCAGTGGACACAAACCTAGAAGTGGGGTGAAGCATTCCTGTTTGTGCATAGCCTCCAGGTAAGCTCTGCCCCTCAGAAGCAGCCGCCGAAAGCTCCAGCCAGCCCCTGAGCCAGCCAGGTGAGCTCTACGGTCTATGCCGGCCAGGATGGAGGCACAGGTCGGCAAATAAAGCCTGATTTCCATCAAGGCGGGTAGGGGTGGGGGGGCGGATAGAAGGGGTGGAGGCCTGGACTCTCTAAGTGGTGACAGGCTTCTTAGATCTTTGAACTTCTGAGACTTGATTTGCATAGTACGGTGGAAAAGCTCTTTACCCTCAGGCAGCCACTTCAGAATAGAGAGGTCGGTGGGTCAGGGTCAGAGGGGAAACAATGGGACTTCACGGCTTTCACAGGTGAGTGGGAAAGGTCTGATGGGAAAGCTGCCGCAGCGTCTCCATCAGTGCCCAAGTCACCACCTACGAGCTTGCAGCAGCCTAGTCCTACAAGGTGAGCACCTATCCATAGACAGAGGGGGAGCAAGGGTGGGTGAAGAGGGAGGGGAAAGAAGGGATGGTGGGAGGACACAGATGCCACTATGTCCACAGCGACCTTAGCGTGAAGTCACCACACTTAACTCCTAGCATAAATGGTCGGCCCACAGGACTGACGCAGCATCAGTTAGCAAGATGAGACCGTCATAAAGCACAGCGTGCTTCTCTCTACGGATTTTTGCTCCCTCTCTCTGCCCACTGCCTGCTCAATTCTCTAGCCACACCCCCAAAGTCACTACAGGAAACTAAACCAGGGGAGCCTTACCTGTCAGAAATAGCCAAGTGCCCTAGGCAAGTCTGTGTCCCCTTCAAGAGTGTTAGTAGTAGACCTACTATGTGTTGGTAGTAGGCCTACTATGTGTTAGTAGTAGACCTACTATGTGGCCAAAGATCACAGGACATGCCGCCCCTCCCCCCAGTGCCACCACTGCAGACCACTGGTCCCCAGAGCATGAGGTAGAAGCCTGGCAGGGACACTGTACCCTGACTGGCTGCAGACACTGGGTGTCGGGGACAAGTGTGACATCCTCACTCAGGATCATGGTGGGTACAGAACCTGAGACCTATCAAGTCCTAAAGGACGTGAACTGGATCACGTAGGACACCTAGCACCCTGCCTGTCAGCGGGCACCCCGACTTCCATTCTCTCAAGCCCTCCCTGTCTGTGGGGAGAGAGAATCTTTAGGAAGGCAAGTAGCCCTTCCCATGGAACAGCCCACCCGGTGGCACCCACTGAGGGCCGCACCCAAGGAGTGGGCTGGAGCACGGCCGCCAGTTTGGGTGAAGAACCCACTCAGCAGGAGCAGACCTGCATTTACTTTAAGATTTTAAAATTCGCTAACAATGACCAGAGCGGCGGCTCAGAGGTAACCACTTGCCTAGAATGTGTGAAGCCCTGGTCTCATCCATCCCAGCACCAGCGGTGGGAGCAGAGATTTTAGTGGCAGCAATACCATACCCAACTTCCTGGAAGACTCGCTTCCCACTGGGGAGCCATCTTCAACACCTCATCTGAAGGACCACAGAATTGAGATGGCCTCTCTCCTAAGGACTCCTGGGGGGCAGGGCAGAGCTGTGACCCCGGTATGTGAAGATCTGCCCCAGCACGTGCTGCGGGACCCTTCACTGAAGGATGTATCCAGCAGTGGACAGGAGACTGGGGGTGTGCTCTGTGGTGAAGACTGCCTGACGGGACCAAAGCCCTGGCTTCCATCTTAGTTAGCACTGGGGAGTCAGGGAGAGGAAAGAAAAATGGCCAAGTCTTCCAGACAGAAGAGTGAGCACAGCTGCTTTTCTCATCTTAGGAACTAGAGAAAGGCTTGGGCTTCCAGCCAGGGACCTCCAAATCACGTGATCTTTCCCAGACACTGCTGCTGTGGCTCCGGGGCTGCCCACCTGGCCTCTGCCACAGCACTCGGCTGTCCCCACCGGACAGAAATTGCCCCGACCCCCTCTGAGTCTAGAGAGAGAGAGAGATGCAGGCTTCAGATGAGAGACCACCCAAGCACACCAGAGTCAAGATGAAGAAATCACAATCCCCAGGTAGAGACTAAGTAACAGTTTTCTCTGACTAAAACAGGATTTCTGTTGTTCCGCGGGGAAACAGCACCGTGAACTTTCCTTTATAGTTTCCATTACAGCACCCTGAAAGGTAATTCTGACAATTAGCAATCTTGCCTTTCACATCAAGAGAATAAAGCCCCTTGCTGGCGGCAGCTCTGCAGCTCTGCCAGCGGGAGAAGGAACCGGGAGGGGGAGGGGGCATTGACAAAGTGCAGAATGAAAGCCAAAAGAATTCTGGGCTTTCTCCCCCAAAATGAACTTGAGATAAATTCAAAAATCAGGCCGTACGAAGGGGATCGTGGTGTTGAAAAGCCCGGAATCACAAGAGCAGCAGGATAAGACGCGTACAATTAGAACCTTTATCGCTGAAAGACTTTGATGAAAGTAATATTTGTTACGATTTGAAAACACCGAGGTGTGTTAAGTACAGCATAAAAACAACCTTGTGTTAACTAATTGGCTAATGACACACGTTCCCACAGCTGTCAGCTTCCACCGCGCCTTTAAAAGTTCCAGTTATCAAGCGTGTAATTTCATTGTTAAAATACCCAAGCCACACAGAAGTGCCTGATAGCCAGTGTGAACCCAGCACACATCCCTTATGTATCTGCCAACAAGCACGCCCTCCTGTGTTCGTGGGGGGGAGGAGCGGGGGGGGGGAGGCTGTGCCGTGGAGGCAGGCTCACCCCTCGCGGATCCAGCTCCTGTGGAAACTGTCAAAGTTTCTTGCCTTAAAACTGCACAGCCACGGCATATGGCTTTCATGCCAATGTCTCCATTTTTTAATTCAAGAATGGAGTCTAAAGAGACCTTAGGCTGAACCAGAAAAAAAAAGAAAATATATATCACCCCTGGTTCCTCAGGAGCCTCAGGAAAAAGGTGACTCAGGGTGACACCCAAAGCAGCAGCTTCACCCCCTTCACCCCCTGCACCCCCACCCCCCGCAGCTGGGGAGACTCCGTCTGCCCCCACTGCCACCCTCCCTTCCCACCTCAAGCTGAGTTTTTTTTTTTTTTACTCTTTCTTGTTTGTCCGCCAAACCTAACTCAAAGCCAAAAATTAAAACAGCAACCAAAAAGTACTTTCAAAGTGGCAGTTTCTGTGGAACGAACGGCTGCCCTTTCTGAGGCTCACAGCCTCAGGAGACGGCTGCCCTCAATTATGCTCTGAACACCATGGTCCCAGGAACAGACAGAAAATGACCTCAAGAGAAAGCTCCCCTTTATCTGGCTGCCTTAGATCTGATGCTGGGTCCAGGAACACTGTGTCTATTTCCACAATCCAACCTACAGACAAGGGTGTCACACATTTGTACAATCACCAAAAGAAAACACAACTTTCTGCCAACTTGAGAATCCAAGTCTGGGCAACCCACATCCTGCATCCAGAGAGACATCTCCAGGATAGTAAAAGCTCCCCCCACAGAGAACTTCCGAGTTTGGTCCAGCAAACACGGGTCTCATAAGGAAATCTGCTCCCAGCATCACTGGGTCTCTAAGGAGACCAGATCTAGGCTGTGAGAGCAAGCAATTCCAGGGGCCAGCAGGCACAACCCCGGAGTCCCCTCCAGAGGTCTCATCCAGAACAACTCGATAGCACAACAGCCTTGACCCACCTCTAATCTGGGTTCACAGCTAGACCTGTTCCCCCTTCGGTGACCAGTGTCTGCCCCGACCCTCGGCTCACTTAACTGAAGATTGACAGCAAGTTGACCCTCAGCACATCACACACCCACATCATGGCTGAGCCCTGGAAGGTCTTCTCAAGACTCCAGAGGAGCCAGCCGCCTTACCTGGTGCCCAGGTGCCGGCCTGCGCCTGCCTGAGGACTCCTCCACCCCTGTCATCGCAGAGCTGCTCCCTCAGAAAGCAGGTTGCCAAGTACAGCCTCGGCGGCGGCAGCTCTCGCAGTGATGAGCCCGGCTTGGGACCGTCCACAATTAACCGAATACGGTGTGGTCACAGCAAATCAGCCACAGAAACCGGCAAGAGAATGGAGAGCAGAGGAGGCTTTCGGAGGGGCTCGGAGGTGCCGTTCCCAAATGCTCCATCTCGTCTTCAAGATCGCTCCAGCCAGCCCCTTCTGCTATTTTTACTGTACCATAATGCACTAGGTCTGGCTTTTACCCTATTGAAAGAACATGAATATATTATTATCCACACAAAAGAGCAGGTTATTGTTTATGAATTACCAGCCTTCCCAGCAACAAAGGCTATTTTCATAAGAAAACTCAATTTCATTTTAGCTCCAATTTGATTACCAGCTGAAGAAAGGAAGCTCTGCTCCCAACCCTCAAAGGGTTTTTATTCATACCATTGAATGGGCTTTATTGCTTCCTTTTCAAAACTGACGTAGAAAGCTTTTAGAGTAAAACATTGACAAAAAATTATTGCGCTGCTATTTTGTGCAATAACAGAGCTGAGGAGGGCAGTGATTTCTCAGCCATCCTTCACCGTACTTCAGAATGGTGCGGGCTGGAATTAATGACAGGGAAGGGAGAGGAGGCACACGAAGGTCTCACAATGCGCGTCAAATCTAAATGATCACCATACATTGAAAAGCCCCCAAAACGCCCGGGCTGACTGATTCACGGCTTTCACCAGAAAGACAGGCTTGAAGAGTTTATTGCACCACAATTTGCTCGGAATTATCATAAAAATGAATGTGGAGGCTGAATGTCACCCCAGCATGCTCCAAAAACACACACCCGGGGACAAAGTTCATGCGGGAATTACCGCTGCGCCCCGCAGGCTGCCTGGGTCGGGGTGCGGGTGGGTCGGGGTGCCGAGTGGCAGTTATCTGGCTCCGCTCAGCCAGGCTCACCCAGGGCACTGAAGAGGGTACTCCTGCCACATCAAGGGTTTCCATCTACAGAAGCTTAAAGTGAAGAAAGCTACAGCTGTGAACAGCTGGTCCAGCCCGGGAGGGAAGGGCTTGGCCTGTTTGTTTTCCTCCGGCAAGGGAGAAGGAAGTCTGTGGAGACTCCAGTGCTCCCTGGAACAGCACAGGGGCAAATGTTTAAATGATATGGATAGTTATTGTTAAAATGGCTCGCGCCCCATGCATACACTTCTCCTTTCATTAAAGTCAGAGCAATAATGGCTAAGCTCGTGGGGTTGCCAAAGAAACCTGCACTTGATATTATGCAAATAGGCCTACGGTGAAATAACTTGATGCTCAGGCCGACAGCCAGCCTGTTCCCGCCTAAGTGGCAAGATCGGACTGTCTGTCGGTCCGGCGAGGGCCGACAACGCCCACACGCCCATCAGTGAAGTGCCATCTTCACTGTTTCCTGGCAATGTTTATGTTCTCTTAAAAGAAATAAAACTCATCAAAGCAAAGATAAAGGTGCTGCCTGGTTGTAAACCTTACAGTAGCTGGACCAGTTCTCTGTTATAAGGCTGTCTTCAAACAAACCTAACCAGAGACAGGGGAGTCAGCCCTTTCCCAGAGCCCAAGCAGACAGGATAAGTAGCCTCCGCTTGGCCCAGATGGCCTTGACACCTGCCCCAGTAGCCCACCCGCAACCCAAGCCTTCCTTTGGGACATCCGTTACCAGCGTAGCTCCTGTGATGGGGGATCCACACTGCGTGCGCTCCTTGGTCTACACGGAATGACTCCACATCCCTGAAGCCACTGCCAATGACTTCCCTTCCCAGCTCTGGAATGGCCTGGCGAGTGACCACCAGCCTGAGCTCAGCAGTGCCAAGGCTGACAGCGTTTAGACCCAAGCCTGCGCGGCGCATCCAAGCACTCCAAGCCCGCAGTGGTCACCGACGCCGGGGTACAGGCCACATGGCTGAAGTGAAACCGGCTTTGCTTGGCTGTTGCCCGTGCGCACTCAGCACGCTCAGCAGTGGGGGAGGCAGAGTCTGCCGTGAGACCATCGCGGCCCGTGAGACCATCGCAGCCCGTGAGCCCACCGCGGCCCGTGGGACCACCGCAGCCCATCATCACGAACTCAGCAAACCCCAGGCAGTAGTCCCAGGAGAAAACTATCTGGTCATGTGTTTTGACAACTGACTAAATCCAACACCTTGGCTTGCTTCTTTTACATGGTGTTGATTTCTTCACACAGAACCCCAGCCACCAGCTCTAGAACCCACACTGAACAAAGTTCACCTCACACGCGTGTCCTTCATCAGGCACGTCATGGCCTTCCTGAGTGTGGCACACCAGACTGCTGGTCACAGAGCAAGCTGCAGGGAGCAGAGGCCTCTTCCTGCTCTGCTAGAATAGCTCACTGGACACCACAAGTATTCTTTGCCACTCCAAGCAGACCTGCAAGAGGGCCCGGAGGCGGGATAGTAATTTAGAGGTTAGAGATTTTAATCTTTTTTAAAAAGATTTATTTATTATATGTAAATACACTGTAGCTGTCTTCAATCACTCCAGATGAGGGTGTCAGATCTCATTATGGATGGTTTGTGAGCTACCATGTGGTTGCTGGGATTTGAACTCAGGACCTTCGGAAGAGCAGTCAGTGCTCTTAACTGCTGAGCCATCTCTCCAGCCCTTTAAAAAAAAAGATTTATTTATTATTATATCTTAGTGCACAGTAGCTGTCTTCAGAGGCACCAGAAGAGGTCGTCAGATCTCATTACGAATGGTTGTGAGCCACCACATGGTTGCTGGGATTTGAACTCAGGACCTCTCTAGAAGAGCAGTCAGTGCTCTTAACCACTAAGCCATTTCTCCAGCCCTGGGGGTTAGAGATTAATTTTGGCAAGTGAGTGAGTTCACAAATTCAGAACCCGTGAATTCTGTTGACAACCTGTTTTCTGATTACAGCTGTTTGCTGTGGCACAGAGCGGTGCTCGGGGGGCGAACTATGGCCCAAGTTCAGGTGTCGGAACCCAGAGCCCAGTAAGATGTCTTTGGAGACAGGAACTTTGGCAGTCATGGAGGTTAGATGAGGTCATAACAGTAGGTTCTCACTCCATGTGATTGTGGTCTCGAGGAGAGGAAGAGAGAAAGTCCACCCTCTAAGGACACAGTGAGAAGGGGGCAGCACAGACCAGGATGACCTCACTCCCTGAGTGTCTGGAAACCGCCGTGGCTGTTTAGGTACAGGAGTGCGGTGCTCTGCCTGGGAGGCTGGGATGTGGAGGTAGGGGAGAGGGTAGAACAGACAGAGCTCATGCCCCTCCCCAGTGATCACCAAACCCCTGCTGCCTGTCAGGGCATCGCCAGGAGCACAGGAGCTGGCCAGAGCTGGTCAGAGCATGCAGCACTCCAGACTCTGAAATATTTGCATGAAATCTGGGGGAAAGTCTGAGTTTCAAGAGAAGCTGAAGGGAAAGGTTCCGAGGAAGGAAAAACACAAGTTCCCAGGCAGGTCTTGTCCCTTACTAGGAGAGAGAGAAGCGCAGGAAATGCAGCTGCGGGGACACTGGCGGGGACACTTCCCCAGAGGTGGCCTTGGATCCCGACTTCACAGTCTCATGGAGGACGCCAGGGAAACAGGTCCCAAGCCTGTCCTGCATCCGTGGGGTAGGAACCCTGGCTAGGGCCTGGGAACTTGCTTTCCTTACCTGCTACCTCATAGAACCCCCAAAACTGCAAGTATCCTTCGCTGTAACTCCTAACTTGGATGATACATATGGCTGACAGGAAATGCACTCCTGGGTTAATCAAAATATATACAATAGTGTCCGAACAAGGTCCAAGAATGGAGTCGTGGGGCAGGAACTCTTAGTGCTTGTGCGAAAATTCCAAGAAACCAAGACGATTCCTGTGACCTTAGTTTCTTCAAAAGCACAAAGTTGTTCTTGGAATGTGCTTTTGTGCCCCTCCAGGGTGTAGCAGACAGGAGCGAGCTCACTGTAGATTATTCATTACAACTGGAGACTGTGTATGCACCTCTGTAGAGAAACATGTTTTTGCCAGGTGTAGTTTGTTCGTGTACGCACTACTGAGAAGACCTTTCTTAACCGCCAGGGTATAAACTGTCTGATGCTCTGAGTAAAGTTGACTATTGCAGGAGACTTCAGTGCTCCTCATTTTAGGCTCCACTCTCCCAGGTCCAACTGCCTCTAGAGTGGTAAACACACAAGGAACATGGAAGACAGAGAGGAAATCTCCAAGCTGTCATGGTTTCCAGAGAGCTGCTGAACCCAGATGCATTTGTGCTGGTGACTCTCAGGGGCCTCCTTATAACTTCTCCCTCTCCTTACCTCCCCCTCCCCTCTCTTTCTCATGTGTGTGTGTGTGTGTGTGTGTGTGTGTGTGTGTGTGTGTATGTGTGTACGCACACACACAGGGCTAGAGCCACTTGTAATACTTTTAGAACCCCAGGCTGTGCAACTTACAAGTCAGATCAGGCTGGGAGCACTGGCACAAACAAACCTTTGATTCCAGTACTTAGTAGGCAGAGACAGACAGATCCTTATGAGTTCCAGTTCAGCCTAGTTTACATAGCAAATTTCAGGTTAGTTACACTACACAGTGAGTCCCTGTATAGATAGGTAGGTAGGTAGTGAGACAGACAGACAGACAGACAGACAGACAGACAGACAGACAGAAATGTGACTGAGCAGTTCATGGGCCAGCCAGAGCTCTAAGACAGGGGAAATTTCGAGTGTTGAAGCAGATCGCAGCCAGGCTCAGTGCTACAAATGACTCTAACAAGAGAGCCCTATATACCTCAGGGCATTAGACCTATGACCCTGGGCTATGGCACCATCACTATCTTAGCTCATGGGGGCGCAGACACAGGACAGCTATGACATCCTGCAGTGGCTACTGCAGACAAGATTCACATGGCCAGAAGACCCCTCGTCTGTCATCTGCTTTGGCGTTTTACTGCCCAGGTGGCCAGCGTTTTCCAGAGCATAGCGGGTCGGACAGGGGTGCTGAGACCAACAGAACTAGTCTTGGGCCTGAGCTGTGACGCTGACATGCCCCTTCAGTGCCAGTGAGGCAGCATCCTCCACAAGTCGAGGGCACCCTTCTTGTGGAAATGGATTCCCTCTGCCCCTTCATCCTTCCTACATTCTCATGGAAACTGGACAATCTGAGTGCTTCTTGGCTCCTCTGGGACCCCTAACCATAAAAGACATCAGCATCCTCTGAGATGTCCACTCTCACCAGAGGAGCTCTGGCATGGTCTGGGGCATACACCCCAGTTCCTGTGCCAATCTGAGTATTGGGTCTTCAGTAGGAACAACTGACAATGATCGGTCATCACATCATCTTCTCTTACTGAGAAAAACCTAAAACAGATATTTGAGCCACCTTTTATAAGTTGCCTTGGTCATGGTGTCTCCTCACAATAGAATAGCGACTAAGACAGAGATATCTAAAGATGACAGACTGAGGGGGAAGCCTCCTACTTAGGAGAGGTAGGAGAGGGCCACAGAGTCCTCCTGTTACAGGGCTCAAAGACTATAAGGAAACTGTTGTCACTGCAGGCTAGGTACAACCCAAGGAAGGACCGCAGCTAACTCACTCTACCGTGAACTTCTGTCTATCACTAAGACATTAAGGGCTGACTTTCCTCTCAGCTCTCTGTGTGAGCTCAGATGATAAGAAGTAGATATCTCTGGCCAGGACCACACCCCGTCTATGATCCTATGTCTCTCTTTCTCAGGCTCTTCCTGAAGCTCAACTGTACAATCCCAACTCTAGGTCCCAGGCAGAGGCCCTCCTACAGAGCATGCCACTTTCTTTCTTTTTTTAAATTTATTTTTGTTAAATATATTCTTTATTTACATTTCAAATGATTTCCCCTTTCCTGGATCCTCCCCTCCCTGAAAGTCCCATAAGCCCTCTTTCCTCTCCCTGTTCCCCAATCAACCCCTTCCTGCTTCCCTGTCTTGGTATTCCCCTACACTGCTGCATTGAGCCTTTCCAAGACCAGACACCACCCAACTCATTCTATGAAGCCACAGTTTCGCTGATACCAAAACCATACAAAGATCCAACAAAGAAAAAGAACTTTAGACCAATTTCCCTTATGAATATCAGTGCAAAAATACTCAATAAAATTCTTGCCAACTGAATCCAAGAACACATCAAAATGATCATTCACCATGATCAAGTAGGCTTCATCCCAGGGATGCAGGGATGGTTCAATATACGAAAATCCATCAATGTAATCCGCTACATAAACAAACTCAAAGAATAAAAACACATGGTCATTTCATTAGATGCTGAAAAGTATTTGACAAAATTCAGCATCCTCTCATGTTAAAGGTCTTGGAAAGAACAGGAATTCAAGGCCCATACCTAAACATTGTTGTAAAAGCAATATACAACAAACTGGTAGCCAACATCAAGCTAAATGGAGAGACACTTGAAGCAATCCCACTAAAATCAGGGACTAGCCAAGGCTGCCGTCTCTCTCCATATTTATTCAATAGAGCATGCCACTTTCTGACTGAGGGGCTCAGGGGCTATGATAGCCATTCCATCTACCTCTGTACGGGGACATAGTAGGGTCCTGAAATGAACATGGCAGCAGCATATCCAGATGGCTGGGCACACGGGGGCATGGGAACCCTAACTGCAACTGGAGCGCCAGCCACAGAAGCCCTCTCCAGCAGGCCTCTGCACATGGCTCGTGTCCATTGTCTTTGGGTGAGTGCAGCTGTACAGAGGGACTATATGCAATGGGTGTGTGGGGAAGAGAAAAGAGCAGCACAGCAGTAGGCCCCAAGAATCCCACATGGCCTCCTGGCCACCCTGCAGTCACTGGAGCTGAGGCCACCAGCAGCTGGAACAGGAGACGTATTAACAGACACTTAACATGGGTACTGCTTAGCCAGAGTCAAGACATTTGAGCTAAGCAGGGCCTCTGAGAATCCTGGTATTCTGTCTCCCCTGTAGGAACTAACCCTATGGCCCGGGGCTTGTGGCAGCAGAGGACTGTGAAGCTGGCTATGATCGCGCCAGAGGGGATTCTTTAGATACTCTAACACCTGGCACCGATGCCCTCAGTGATGGTCATACTTGGATGAGTCATGAAGCCAGGCAATCCACCCATTACCCCAGAAACCATGCCCATGACTTAGAGGCTCCAAGCATAAGCTCAGATCTAACTGCAATCCTGTCTGGACTGCTTTGCTCTGTCAGGGGTCCAATTGCCTCACAATCAGGGGCCAGAAGACAGACAACCACTTCTGGAGGAGACTGGGACTGAGCCCCACCTGGCTCCTGTTGGTCAGCAGCAGGACTCCAGAGGGAGTAGAAGATGTCCTAAGCTAGACTAAGACAGCTGCAGCTCTACCACATTGTCAGACATTGACGGCGATGGAGAAGTAAGGGCTGGACATACAGACCCAGCTTTCACGGCTCAGACCAAAAGAGGGTTCTAACAGGAGATGGAGCCGTTCTGCCTTTGACCAAAATGATGTGCCAGAGACACCGATGCCTTTTGTGAGGCCTCTTCCTCTGTGGGACCAGGGAAAGGCTTGCTTCGAAGGTCTTCCTAATTGTCAATGGTTCAGAACTGGGAAGAGGAGGTTCTTGCAGAAACTGTTGCCTGGAAACCAAAATACAGCCAAGGACTAGGGAGGTGGTTCATTCTACATGCAGGCATGAGGACCTGAGTTCAGTCCCTAAGAGCAAAAATATGAGGGATTGGGGCATGCACGTCATCCCAGCTCTGGAGAGATGACACAGAGGTCTCTGGGGCTAGCCGACAGCTCAGCCTAGCCTACTTGGTAAGTTCTAGGTCAGTGTGACACTGTCTCACCAAGCAATGACAAAAGTGAGAGTTAGAAAGACAGGTCAGAGGTTAAGAGAGGTCACTGCTCCTGCAAAGGACCCATGTCCAGTCTTCAGCACCCACACTAGGTGACCCACAACCACCTGACTCCAGTTCCAAGGGACCCAGTGCCTCCTGGCCTCCACTGTGCATGTGGTGGTTATAAACTCGTGGAGATATGTACATATGCATAAATAACAATTTTTCTAAGTACTCACATTCACACACTTACCTTTCTTCTTTCTTGTTTATGAAATCAACTGAACACCAGGGCAGTTCTCATTCCTCTCCGCAAAGGCTTTGGAAGGTTACGTCCTTGAATTGAATTTCCCAGATAGCCTCTGCACACAGCTTCCTGGACAATCCAGCAAATACGTATTTCTTCCAAATCCATCCCCTTTGTTGGGTATCTGGGGACAGGCTTTTTTTATATAACGAAAGATTTGGTTCTTAAGACTAGAAAAGGCCTGGGTGGCAAAGGCTGGGAGGAGAAAATGGCATTGGGGAATTCCCTCTCATTCTTTAAGGGCAGGGGGCCCTCAGAGCTTCTGTTGCTTTTGAATCCAACCTCCTGATGGCCAGAGCTCTCAACAGTAGGGAAAGCTATTTTAGCCCTGGATGAAACAATACTCCTTATTCATTTTGCTTTGCTATTTAATTTGAATAGACTAGATTCTATGTGCATTCAGCAGGAGAGAGGGAGAGGGTTGTGAGAGTCCTGTCATCAGGACAGTACCCACTCCCCAGGTATTAATGACACCCAACAATAGATTTGCCCCTTCTAAACTTCAGAGAACAACTACAAGCTAGTGAAACCCTGTAGGCCCAAGAAAACTTACCTGTGGGCCCTGGTCAAGGGTTCTAGTCTCCTCCCTCAGCCCTCTGCCCTTTGTCGCTGTCCTAGTGTGTCTCTAGACTACAGTCCAGGGCACTAGCAGGCCGCTTAGAGAAGCATCCCTGAGAATCATCCAATCTTCCTTTCAGATTTCTTCAGTAAGGTGATGATAATAAAATTCTACACATGCTGGCTATGCCCACGTGGAGCTGAGGGGTTCATATTGCAAGAAACCAGCCCAGGTCTGCTGCTGAAGCCATAGAGCCTCCCGGAAGGGACCCTGACCAGAGCATGGCACTGCAGGTTCAAGGCTATTTGGGGTCACCCATCACAAGCTCAACCTTGAGATGTAGAGTCACTTCTGGGAAGAGACCATCAAGACCTGGGGCTTGAGCTGAGGTTTTTCTACTGAGGACAGTCCACAACAGTCCCGGACATCTGTCTAGGACACTGGAGTCAGCAAACTCCCAGCATTCAAAATTATGCCCTGGAGAACGTAGGACTTGGGAGACATCTTGTTCAGTTTTCCACCCTTTGTGAGGCTATCCTGAATGGACAGTAAAATAATCCAGTTTCTCAAAGGCCTTGAGATCATCCGTCCATTGAACCAGCCCCTCTTCACCCCTGTAGCAGGTTGAGAAGCCTCTGGAAGAGTCTCTGGTGCTCTTGCACCCCTAGGAATGTCACTCACACAGAGTGGAGCATCTACAGGCATCAGAACATATGCCAGACCCTAAGAGGGTGGAGGAGATGCAGAAGCGTGGGCCTGGGCTTGACATAATATGGTAATATGACTCCTCCCCTTCTTTCTGTATCCATCCCGTGTGTGTGTGTGTGTGTGTGTGTGTGTGTGTGTGTGTGTGGTATGTGTGTGATGTATGCACAAATGTGGATGTGCACAGGCCGTAACCTTCTTTAAGGTAGGTCCCTTGCTCTTTACGGCTGTGTATGTCAGGCCCCGAGCCTCCAAGGAGTCCTACCTCCACTCCCACCTTGCCGTGTGAGCGCCTCAGTTGCAGGGGCATGCTCTGTGTCTGCTGTTGCTGCTAGAGATCCAAATGCTTGAACATGTCCAGCCCTTAGCACTGAGCAATCTCCCCGGAACCCAAAACTCTCTCTTTAAACGTACTTTGGAGTTAATGACCACAGGAGTTTCATGTATTTCTGGTGCTTTGGCATACTTAGGGTGAGCGATGATCAGAATAACAGCCATGGCACCTGATTCCCTGTGCTGGGAACATCCACCCTCTTCTCTACGAGCCACTGTGAGGTAGTTGGGTGGTGCTGTCAATCACAGACATCCTCGTGCTGAGAACGTGAAGCTGCCCCTCCCGTCCCACCAAGCCCTATTGACCATGCTTCCGTCTCTCCCCCACCCCATGCCCTTCCCGGCCCCTTCGTCGGGTCCCAATCACTGTTTAAGATCATCTTCAGTGTCCCCGTCTAAGTAGGAACGTGCGGTGCTTGCCTCTCTGTACCTGGTCTATTCACTCAGCATAATGAACTGCAGTTCCATCCAGGTCTCTGTCAATGAAATGTTCATCCTTTTGAAGGCTGAACGATGCTCCATTGTGTGTACACGTCACATGTTCATTATCCATTCATCCGTGGGCCTCTTTGGCTACCGCAGACAGTGCTGCCAGGGGCGTGCAGACACAACTCCTTGTGGACTACTGATCTCAATGGCCTTGCCATATGTCCCCGGGCACAGTAGCACTGTTGACCGCATGGCGGTTCTCACTCTAGTGTCGTGAAGAATCCTCATACCGTTTGCTATCTGACACCACACTGATGATGAATGAGCATCCATTCCCCCTCTGGGCCCACCATGGCCAACATGCTGGTTCTGTCTTTTTTTGACAATGACCATCCTACTACCTTCAATGAGGTAGCATTTGTTGTGGGGTTGACTGCATTCCCACAACGACTAGTAAGGTCAAGCTTTTTTTCATAGACTTGTTGAGCACTGTGTGTCTTCTTCTGAACCCCCCCCCCAGCCGTTCATCCTGCCCCTCTCCCTTAAAGGCTCCTGAGATTCTCTGTTCAGTTCTGTTTCTTCTGTGCTCAGCGGTGCAGGCACTTGAATGCAGAATGGCTTGAAGGCCTCCGGTCCCACCCCGGAGGGAGGCCGTCTCCTCTCTCTTTGCTGCTTCAGACGTGTGGGATGCCCTGGCTGGCTGTGGTATTGTCAGGCCTGCTGCTTCAGTTTCCTCAGCCCTAACTAATGTCTTGAAGTATTTTCCTTCATTTTTATCTGGCAGATCATGGTTTCTGATCTTACATATAGGTCTGTGTTTGGGGGTTGACTTTTCACTGCAGTGAGAGGTAGGAGGCTAGTGTCTCCAGCATGTGGGGATTTCAGTCTCCCCGCCTTTGGTGACTGGAGTCATTATTATTTCTCTACCATCCTCAGAGTCTGTGAATACATAGGTTTTCTGGGCTTTGGCTCTTCTTTGGCTCACGTGTCCATTTATACCCACACTGTGCTGTTTGGGTTATAGTTGCCTCCTAGTACGATTTGAAGTCAAGAAGTACACTAGGTGTGTTCTCACTGCAAGAAGGAAAAACCAAGATGTGTCACATACCAGGTGTGCTGGCCGGCGCTGAAGATCACGGCCCCCTGTACCATACCTGGGATCTAAAAGGGATGGTGGTCTTCTTTCCCTGTTCTTTCTTGATGGTAACTAAAGCTTATCCAATGCTCTTAGAAACAAAATGAAAGAGATAAGGGAGAAATAGTGGAAGACAGGGAGGGCTGGGGAGTACAGTGCCCAAGGGGTCACCCCACAATTGTGCCAGCACTACCCAAGCAGCAGTAAGGGTTGCCTCTCCATCTCTAGATACCCTGAGATAGCCCTAGGCATCCTCATGTCTCATTCTCCTTTGTGCTACCATCCTGTGCTCCCTTTCCTCGGCTGACCTCCTCCTGCCTCCTCCCTCAGATCAGCACACTACCCAGAGCTCCAGGTCCAGCACAGCCCGCCCTGGAAGGTGGGTCAGCTCCAGCCTCACACACTGTGGATGGTGACCGAGAGGCTTGGAGGCAGGTGGTAGTTTTGAGTTCTGAACTGTATTGTTGTAGGGATGTGAGCAGCTCTCTCCCCCACCCCTTGTTCTTACCAGAATGGGGCTGGGGGTGGGGTAAGCAGAACTGGCTCCATGCTGGTCAGCAGGAAGGCATGATGGGAAGAAGAATAGTACGTGCTCTGGCACTCCCCACCCCACTCCTGATACCACCACAGGAGCTCGTGGGGTTCACCTTCCCACTCTCCTCCCAAATTGCATCTCCCAGGACTCGCCCTGCTCTGTTCAGTGTCTCGCGAGGGGCTGCCATTGATGCTGTTGAAGGATTCTGGACTCTCCACTTCCTATTTGGATGGAGATGGTCTACACCCTTGCGCCTTTATGTTCTGAATTGCCCATCTGTGGAGGAAGTACATTGCCAAACCCCTGTCCTCCACAGCAGACCAAGCAGCTGGACATTTGGCAATGAAAGACGTCACAGAAGCAGAAGGTGGCTTTGGTCCTCGGGGCACTTGGACTTCATTTCTGTTCTAGGACAGATGAGACTGGTAGGAGCAATGGGTATACTCTCACGTCCCAATGGGGCCCCACTGTAGCCTCTCTCCTCAACCACCCCTTTCCGTGCCTCACGGGCCCCAGGGACACAGATGACGCCAGGACAGTGACTAAGAGCTCCCTTCCCATCGTCCTCGGTGTCATTTACATTTCTCTTGCAGTACAGTGCGTTCAGAGCCAGGGCAGGCCACCTCCTGCACGCAGAAAGAGTTGCTTTAGACATTCACAAGCGCCAGGATCTCTGGTCTGGTCTGATAATATACTCAGTACAAGGTTTGTGAGGATCTAGTTCAGACCTCCAGGAGATAGACGGCCTGGGAGCACCGGGGCTGTCACTGCAACTCAGGTGTGTGATGTGTGTGTGTGTGTGTGTGTGTGTGTGTGGGTGGGTGTTGTGTGCATGATGTAGGTGTTATGTGTGTGTGTTATATGAGTGTAGTATTATGCTGTGTTTTTATGTATGTTATGTGTGTGAGGTATTTGTGTTCTGCATGTGGTGTGTGTCCTGTAGAGGTTAGAGAACCTAACGGTCTCTCTCTCTCTCTCTCTCTCTCTCTCTCTCTCTCTCTCTCTCTCTCTCTTTGTCTCTCTCTCTCTCTTTGTCTCTCTCTCTCTCTCTCTCTCTCTCTCCTACCTCCCCCTCCCTCTCCCTCCCTCTCCCTCTCTCTCTCCCTCTCCCTCTCCCTCTCTCTCTCTCCTTCTCACTGTCTCATAGTGTCTGCATGCTGTATATTCCAGTCTTGACACCCTCATGAGTTTCCAGGTGATCTCCTGTCTCCACCTCCCACCCCTCCATAGGAGTTCTAGGATTATAGAGACATGTACAGCCTCAAATTCAGCCTGTCAGGCTCATTTGGAAAACTCCTTTAGAAACCAAGCTACCTCAGTGACTTTGCACTTTAGATCTTCCCTTTCTACCACTTGAGCACTCTGGAGTCAGAGAGAGACGCCCAAGGACCTGTGTTTCTTTCTTGGTGTTGATCTCACATAAAACACTCGGAAGAAGTTACCCCTCTCTCACTGCCCCCTCAAGTGCACACCACAGACCTACTCAGCAAAGCTGGAGAGGTGGAGCTGAGCCAATCAATCCCTGGGGGAAGTGGCAAGCCTCAGCCTCACCCCTGCGTTTCCCATGGACTCATCTCACCATGGCTTATTGAACTCTTTCCCCTTTTCACCCAAGAAACTTTTATGCAACCTGGGGTATATAAAATAGACATGCAAATTAAACATTTACTTAATAAATCATACATTTGTTTAAAGCAACTCTTGTAAATACAAATTCAGTCATTTACTAAGATGCAAGCAGTTTTGTGCACTGATGAGACGGGTGTGCTTATCTGCCTAACACCACACAACTCCAGGTTACACTAATTTGATGCTGGGAAATGAGGAGAGGAAATGTTAAAAGTCCTGTTTGCTGTAATTTAGCTCTCTAAGAGCAGAAAACCTTGTGTGTGTGTGTGTGTGTGTGTGTGTGTGTGTGTGTGTATGTGTGTGTGTGTGTGTGTGTGTGTGTGGTTAGAACTCTGCCCTTCATAGCACACAATAGCCCTGAATCTGAGCCAGAGGCTTCAACAAATGTTTGTTTCTGTGCAAAGTGCATGTGTTCAGAACCAAGGCTGCTGAGAAATTACACTGTAACACACAGGTTACCAGAAACACCTGGGGTTTGCTGTATGCTTGATTTTAAATTGGCTTTGGTTATTATGTATACAGAAACCTTTACTGTTACCAACTGTTCCTTAAATTCTGTATGGGGAAGCCTGCATGGATGACCCACAGTTTACAAGAACGCTTACTGCTGGGAGGAGCAGGAGCCCAGGAGGCAGTGACCCGAGAGCCATTTAGAGATGGCGAGGGGCACGTGAGCAGAGCGGCTGGGTGTGAGTGACAGCTGTGACTGACAGCTCATGACACAGTGACTCTGGACCTGAGCTTGAGCCCAGCAAAGCCAGGGAGAAGCCTGACTCCAGGTTCACAACAAAGTCAAGCATCAAGCAGGGAGAGCCTCACCTCCCCTAAGATGGGGAGTCCATGATCATGCCGGGCACACTTTGACACCAGAGCCCTGGCTCACCATGGCTGCACTGTCCACATGTCCTGATGGCTGTCCTTCTGTCACAGCTGGAATGGAATTCTTTCACGGACTGAAACACCCTCGTGCTCCACCTGCTCATCCCACCGCTCACGTGCTCCACCTGTTCATCCGCCCCTTGTCCTCCCCCTGGGGGGGCCACTAGCATTTCCTTCCACATCCATAGCTCTGCCTCTCCACACTGTGGTATGATTGGAATCCTCCTGCAGGGCCTGCAGGCCAGCCTCTAGGTCTTAGAAACAGGCGCAATGTACATGTACACAGTTCTCCCTCACAACGAACTACTCATGCCTCGATGCTCATTTCTTTCACTCTGGCCCAGCATGTTGCTCTCTGACCGCAGCAAGCCTCCCAAAGGGCATGTGGGCACAGAGGATTTTTGGAAAACCAACTATCTAGAGTCTTGCCTTATTTAATTAACATCCTCCTCCCCCGCGCACACAACCGACCTGCTAGAGAGTGACCCTCTATTCAGGGGGGCTCATAAACTCTCCAGCTTCCCTCTGTCCCCCCAATTCAGGATCTCTGGACCCTCGATAGCTTTAAGAGACAAAAAGGCCTTCAGAGCAGAAGCCCACATCCTGGTGCGCCTGGAGGACTCTTCGTTGGGCCACCACGGTCACCAATGCCGTCACCTCACCAACTCCAAGTACATTTCTATAGCATTGTGCTCTGTGTTCAAGAACCACTTGGACCAGTTGCAGTCCAACACGTCAGGATGCTAACACCCATGAGGAAAATAATTACAGCGATCTTGTTAGGGTAGGTATGGGACTGGTAGCAAAAAAACAATTCAAAGCCTAGATTGCCTGTCACATGGAGGTCAAACTCTGAGAAGGACCCAAGGCACATTGCCGTCATCTGTTACAGAAGTGCCTGCTTGGAAGTTTGGGGGTTCATTCGGGTTTGAGGAAAGATGTTGTTGTTTTACTTGAGGGGAGCAGGTTGAGGTAGGGTCTCACTGTGTAGCCCTCGCTGGTCTCAAACTCACAATCCTCCTACCCCAGCTTTTCAGATGCAGGACTGTAGGCACGCTTCCACCTCCAGCTTGTGTTTTTAATAGGGCAGTTGCTGGTAAAACACACACACACACACACACACACACACACACACACACACACACTCATTTTGAAAGGTGTATTGACACGACTCTGAGATATGAGCAGCCTCATGATGGGAGAGGCTTGGGGAGAGAGCTAGCCTGCTCCTCACCTGATGTCTTTTCATCCCATCCGTCCACGAGGAGGCTTGTTTGTTTTGTTTTGTTTTATTTTGTTTTCTTGATGGAGTACCTTCTGTCCTCTCCTGTGGTTTTTGTTTGTTTGTTTGTTTGTTTTTTGTTGTTGTTGTTGTTGTTTTGTTTTGTTTTGTTTTTTGTTTTTCTAGACAGGATTTCTCTATGTAGTCCTGGCTGTCCTGGAACTCACTCTGTAGACCAGGCTAGCCTCGAACTCAGAAATCTGCCTGCCTCTGCCTCCCAAGTGCTGGGATTACAGGCGTGCACCACCACGCCCGGCCTCTCCTGTGTTTCTTACCAACTCCCTTCTGAAGGAGAGGCAGACGGTCACCTGCCGGACAAAAGCCTCCCCTCTGTGACAGTCATAGCAGTGACTACAGCTCTGCTCCAGCAGGGCTGAGGTAAGCAGGGTGCGGCTCTGGCCACCACTTTCTCCAGAGTCCCTGAGCCCGCCACTGAGCCATGAGCACCCAGACACCGGGTCTGTGCCCCACTGCCATCTCCACCCGGCTGCCCCCTAATTGATAATGTAATTATCAGGAGAGGTATATTGCTGCACGCTTCAACCATTTATCACAATGTTGATCTTTATTTTAAATATAAATCAGGCAATCATTTATGTCTCTTACGTTCTTTGTATTTATTCAAGAATATTTAACTGTAGACAAAAGGTGACTTACTCATTATTCATCCTGAACAAGGAGAGTGTGGCAATTTGAAAAGGCTGACATTTGAGCTTTTTGCCAACACTAGCGAAATTATACCCTTCCTATTGTAAATCAATGAAGTAGAATCATTGCGCACAAAGGAATTAAATTGCCTTGTCACTTTAATAAGGCCACCTTATATACAACCTTCAGCCAGCACCATTGTGCCTGGAAGCGCAGCTCCCGAGCCCGGCGCCCCGGATCTCAGCTGGCTTCCCGATTAAATGAGCATCCTCGGGCTCCTCCGCGCCACCCTCGCCTTTTTGTGAGAGACAGTGTCAGAATGTCACCGCACAGCTCGCTATCTGTGGCAGACACCCATCGCAGCGAGCTGGCACCCATGGTGGGGCCTGACTGCAGCTCTTCCTGTTCCCTGGGTCTCCGCATGACCCCTCCCTTGTGCCAGACCACGAACGCACACATAGACCCATGGGTACCACCCTCTCCTTGGGAAAGGAGTTCATGGATTCAGTTTGCTGCCTCTGAGAGATAAATGAGCAAAGTCTCCAGGAAGGAACATTTGTGTAGCAGCTAACAGCTCTAGAATACAAGCACCTCAGGAGGACAAGCTTCAGGGACAAGCCAAGCATGACCATGGGTCAGGAGTGTGAGCAGAGACTGAGGACAGCAGTGCACAAAGGAGCTTTCACTTAGACCCAGCATGGACCCAGCGTGGAGGAGGTCCTTGCCCTGTTCCCTCTGCACTGGGCGATCCCAGTTGAGGAGACAGGACAGAGAATGCAGCGAGAGCAGCAGGAAGGGGCAGTGTATCTTGGTACATATCCTATCATGGAATCGGTTACAGTCCCAGAACAACAGTCATAAATCAACAAGCACGTTTGCCGCTGATGGGGACATCTGGTGTGAGGCTACAGCCAGACAGGTGAATCTCTGCTACAGGTCTCAGGTCTCCATGCTGAGGACCGTCTTAGCTTTGGGGCTAAGGGGTCTACTCCAAGCTAAGAAAAAAATCCACTGCAAAGGTTTTCCATAATAGGTTGGACACAGAGGTGGGCAGTGAACAGCTATAAGGAGGACTAACAACAGCCTGAGACACTTTGTCTCTGAACCTGAGCGTCCCAGCTCATGATCGTGAGATTCTAACCAATCAGCCTTGTAGACTCTTCCACAAAGGGCGTGGCTTCTGCTGGGAAGTTTGTCTCACATTTGGAAAACAGAAGAAAGAAAATATGAGGGGGAAAAAAAAGCTAAATACCATGAGGACACTACAGATGATGAAGATCATTGGAAAAATGAAAAGCCAAGATGGAAAACCAGAGAGAATATTCTAGAATAGGCCTAAGACATTTGCCATCTGTTTTTTTTTTTTTTTAGAAGAGGTGCTGCCTTTCCCCTTGAGCACCCTGGCCTTGCACCCCCTTCCTAAGCAGAGCACCGATCCATTCACAGCAGGAGCTGAAGCCACTCTGCACCCTGTGCAAGGACCTGGGCATCCCATGGCTTTGAGCCTTGTGTGCCAAGCTGGAAGCTGACCTTTGACCTTGGCAATGAGCAGAGACTTCCTATTGAAGTGGGGAGGGATGGGGGTACTGAACAGGTTCCTCTAAGAGTCATCATCTCCCTTGGAGACCAGGATCCAGCATTCAAAGAGAAAGAGTGACTGGCCCAGTTTAGCCACAATTCAAATAAGACCTGAATCCTCACAGAACAGACAGATCCAAAGCCCAAATGCAGCTGTAACTACAGCTCTGGGATATCCATCCTCAGCCCGCAGGCTGCCTCTTCACCCTGACTCCACAGGTCTGCCCCTCCCCATAGGAGCCCTGACTGCAGGACACACAGCTTAGCATCCTCTTTGCCTCATAGGTGCACACTACAACTTTGTCAAACCAGCTTCCTTCTGCTTTGAACTCATTATTTCATGGGCTGAAGGCCATGAAGACCATGGGGACACACTCCTGTCCTTATGTTAGTCAAGAAGCATGTACTGCGTTAGTGTCATCGAGGAGAGTGGGTCAGGGTACAGCCAGCTGCCTCCTCCCCAACCCCACATCTACAACAGGCAGCTCTGAGGCTTCCTCTGCAGGGTGCTTGGGCCCCCAGCCAGAGTCTGACAGGATCCGATGGGGAGAGGAGAGAGGCGCAGCTGTTCTCATTGGCTGGAGATCCCGATGGAGTGTCTGCAGGGAGCAGCCTTGCCGTCCCTGTGCTGTTTACCATGCTACAGAGAGAGTGGTGACTTTGGTGCAAGATCTCACCCAGCTAAGCTTAGGTCCAAGCATGGTCGTACATGTCTTTAATTCCAGGAGACAAAGCCAAGCAGATCTCTGAGTTCAAGGCCAACCTGGTATAAAGCAATTTACTAGTAGAAAAAAAGCTTAAGTCTAGGTGTGGTGGTAAAAGTCTTTAATCTCAACATTCAGGAGACAGAGCCATGCAGATTTCTGAATTCAAAGTCAATCTTCAGAGCAAGTTCCAGGAGAGCCAAGCTTAGGTAGTGAAGGAACTGGAAAACAGAAAGCTGGTGATAATGTAATAGAACAAGGGGCCATGTTCCAGGTCCTGCAAGCAGCAGAACATAGCAACTTTGGCCATGTGACCATGGCTTTAGAGTCAAGAATAGAAGGGACTACTGGAACAATTAATGCCAGTTAGCTAGAGCTTGGGAAATTAGCAGTGTTCAAGAAGAGGCCAGCATCACTGAATTGAAATCTTGGAAGGGTTTTCTTAGAGTACAAAGAAACTGTGTTCCAGAGATAGCCAAAGTTGTACTTCCTGTTGCAGCCGAACTTGGTAATGTATAAGAATAACCCAGGTGGTACTGGTTTTGAAGGCATGAAGGGGTCATGGAGAGCAGCTGAGGCCTGGAGCTGTGAGAGGCCAGGAGAGGCCATTGGTGAAGGTGCAGCCTCAGTTGCAGTTGACAGCCCAGGACTGAAGGAGTCATGCAAAGAAGCTGAGACTTGGCACCATGAAAAGAGCCCATGAGGGGCTGTTGGTGAAGCCTAGTTGAAGCAGAAGACCCCAGTGTATTGGAGATGCCTCTACCATGAGATAGATGACCACCAAGAGCAGCAGCAGCAATGCAATGGAGTCAACCAAAGCCTAGAGTGCTAGAGGGCAGAGTTGGAGATGTGACCCAAGTTCTTCGAAGAATCCAGAAGATCATGTGTGGATCCCAGACACTGGAACAAGAAGCTGTAACATTGAAGTTGCCTTGGAGACCCCAAGATATTCCAGATGCCACAGTCGTGGGCTCTTTGCTGAGGAAATCTGCTATCAGGGAGTGGAACTAGCCCAAGAGAAAGAACTTTATGGAGTTGATAAAGATGAAAGGATGAAAAAGGAATTGGAGAAGACCAAAGATCTGAAGACCACTTTGACATCAGGCATGAAGATGCAGAGATTTGTGAGCAGTTTGTGTGTGCCTGTTTCCTGATGGACTTTTAGCCTGTTGGTTCTTCTTCTTTTTTTTTTCTACATTCTTTGTTTACATTCCAAATGATTTCCCCTTTCCCGGTTCCCCCTCCCCATAAATCCCATAAGCCCTCTTCGATCCACCCATTCCCCATCAAACCCCTCCCACTTCTCTGTCCTGGTAATCCCCTACACTGCTGCATCAAGCCTTTCCTTGACTAGGGCCCTCTCCTTCCTTCTTCTTGGGAACCATTTGATATGTTAATTGTGTCTTGGATATTCAGAGGTTCTGAGCTAATATCCACTTATCAGTGACTGCAGTCCATGTGTGTTCTTTTGTGATTGGGTTACCTCACTTAGGATAATATTTTCCAGTTCCAACCATTTGCCTAAGAATTTCACAAATTTCATTGTTTTTAATTGCTGAGTAGTATTCTATTGTGTAAATATACCACATTTTCTGTATCCATTCCTCCACTAAGGGACATCTAGGTTCTTTCCAGCTTCTGACTATTATAAATAAGGCTGCTATGAACACAGTGGAACATGTGTCCTTATTGCATGCTGGGGAATCCTCTTGCTAGACCCAAGAGTGGTATAG
Organism: Apodemus agrarius; assembly: GCA_964023405.1. Classification (NCBI taxonomy): domain Eukaryota; kingdom Metazoa; phylum Chordata; class Mammalia; order Rodentia; family Muridae; genus Apodemus; species Apodemus agrarius. The sequence goes on along the minus strand of OZ030023.1, from coordinate 7,441,782 downwards.
CAGGGTCCTCCGGAAGTGTCATGCTCAGTTTTCTGAGGAACCACCAGACTGATTTCCAGTGTGGTTGTACCAGCTTGCAATCCCACCAGCAGTGGAGGAGTGTTCCTCTTTCTCCACATCCTCGCCAACACCTGCTGTCTCCTGGGTTTTTTTTTGTTTTTGTTTTTGTTTTTTGTTTGTTTGGTTGGTTGGTTTTGGTTTTTTTCGAGACAGGGTTTCTCTGTGTAGCCCTGGCTGTCCTGGAACTCACTCTGTAGACCAGGCTGGCCTCAAACTCAGAAATCCACCTGCCTCTGCCTCCCAGAGTGCTGGGATTACAGGCGTGTGCCACCACTGCCCGGCGTCTCCTGGGTTTTGAATCTTAGCCATTCTAACTGGTGTGAGGTGAAATCTCAGGGTTGTTTTGAGTTGTATTTCCCTAATGACTAATGATGTTGAACATTTCTTAAGGTGCTTCTCAGTCATTCGAAATTCTTCAGGTGAAAATTCTTTGTTTAGCTCTGTACCCCATTTTTAATAGGGTTATTTGGCTCTCTGGAGTTCTTTGACTCTCTAAGTTCTTGAGTTCTTTGTATATATTGAGTATTAGCCCTCTGTTGGATGTAGGGTTGGTGAAAATCTTTTCCCACATTATTGGTTGCCGTTAAACAATATTTTCTGCATGAACTTTGATATGTGAGAGATACTGAAGAGCCTTTGCCCGTCTCTCCTGCTCTCTGACTTGGAGTGTGCCCAACTGGAGTGTGCCCAACCGGAGTGTGCCCAACTGGCCCGTCTCTCCTGCTCTCTGACCTGGAGTGTGCCCAACTGGCCCGTTTCTCCTGCTCTCTGACGTGGAGTGTGCCCAACTGGCTCCTTGTCTTGCTTTAGGCACTGCAGTTGAGTGATTGGATGAATCTCAGGAGACTTTGAACTTTGGACTTTTAACACTGTTGAGACTGCTATAGACGTTGGAGACTTTTGAGGTGGGATTAAATGTGTTTTGCACTATGCTATGGCAAGGTAAGCCTCCTATAGACTCATATGTTTGAACAACCTTATGGAGGAATTCAGAATGTGGTAGATTGAATATGCTTGGCCCAGGAAGTGGGACTGTTAGGAGATGAGGCCTTGTTGAAGAGGGTGTGGCCCTGTTGGAGCAGGTGTGTCACTGTGGGTGTGGTCTTTAAGACCCTCCCCTCAGCTGCCACTGCCTGGAAGTCAGTATTCTTCTGGCAGCCTTCAGATGAAGATGTAGACCTCTCAGCTCTCCTGCACCATGCCTGCATGGACACTGCCATGCTCCTGCTTTGATAATATGGACTGAACTTCTGAACCTGTAAGCCGGCCCCAATTAAATGTTGTCCTTATAGGAGTTGCCTTGGTCATGGGGTCTGCTCACAGCAGTAAAATTCTAAGACAGATGCCAATCAACACAGAGAAAAAATAACACACACACACACACACACACACACACACACACACACACACAAACATACATACATACAAGAGAACAGAAAATCAGCACTATATGCCAGGTCGGTAAGCACAGCAGAGACAGGACAACACAAAACCAGAGTGCAGCATTGTCAGGACACTGAATGGCCACCTGGCCCTTGGGTTAACTCCCACAGCTGTTCCACGGGTTCTTCAACTCCTCCATACCAGAGGTGAGTCTTAAAAAATTTCTAACTTCCAGCCGGGCGTGGTGGCACACGCCTGTAATCCCAGCACTTGGGAGACAGAGGCAGGTGGATTTCTGAGTTCGAGGCCAGCCTGGTCTACAGAGTGAGTTCCAGGACAGCCAGGACTACACAGAGAAACCCTGTCTCAAAAAAAAAAAAAAAAAAAAAAAAAAAAAAATTTCTAACTTCCAAAAACCACTGTAAACAAGTCAAAAAAGAAGAGATGGGCAAAAATGTGGGTGTGGCCCTGTTGGAGCAGGTGTGTCACTGTGGGTGTGGTCTTTAAGACCCTCCCCTCAGCTGCCATGGCCTGGAAGTCAGGATTCTGCTAGCAGTCTTCAGCTTCTTCAGTGTCTCTCACATATAAAAGTTAATGCAGAGAATATTGTTTAAACCAGAAGAACCAACAGGCTAAAAGTCCAACAGGAAATAGGCACACACAAACAGCTCACAAGTCATCAGATGAAAGGGGTCTGCTGTGTGAATTGGATGCATAGCCCCACGCATAGGCAGCTAGCCTGCCACAGCACTAATCAGCTCAGAGAAAATGAGGAATCTGACCACAGATCTGTAGGCCTGACCCCTGTGTGAAGCCTCATATGCAGGGTTGGATGGGGGTGGAGGAGATAATGATTCAGTATCTCTTGGTAGGAATTTCAAAATAGCCTAAGAACGTATCTACTTAACCTATAGAGGTTTAAATGTGAAGTGCCTCCCATGGGCTCAGGTGTTTGCTTGCTTCACAGCTAATGCTGCTATTTTAGGGACTCTATAGCCATTGGGCAGTGGGGCTTGGCCAGCAGCAGTAGGCACTAGGGTGAATCTTCGAGGGCTACTAGCCTGATCCTGGTTCCATCTGCCAGCTGCTTCCGGTGAACCACCACGGGCACCCGACACTGCTGTGGTAGGCTGTGACTCTGTGAAACTATGAATCAAAGCACAGTGGCGCAGAAGTAACATTCCCTTTGCCCATTTCTACACATGTGTGTGGATAGTTCCCAAGGGTCTATCCTTTGCCACCTAGTTACACAAACAGTAGAGTGGCCACAGACCCCGACCTGCAGCTGTAAAGAAGGAATGTGTCAGTAAGATGATATCGAGTCAACAATTCCAGGATATATCTTATGTTAAAGCAAAATACACATAGATAGAAACATAGATACACGGATAATAGATACATAGTAGTTACATAGATACATAGTAGATACATTGATGATAGATACAAAGATACATAGCAAATACATAGTAGATACATAGATAATGATAAATCTTTTTATCATCACCCTTTTAAATGTATAGAGTTAAATTAGAAACACACCTATACTTAGAAAGCAATTGGGGCTGGAAAGATGGGTCAGCAGGCAACACTTGCTACTCTTACAGAGGACCTGGGTTCATTCCAGGAATCAACACTTGATGGAAACACATGGAATGCACTAATGTCAGACACCAAGAACTTATAAAAGCGGAAATGGAGAGAGGAGGGACTGGGCTTCTGAGGCATGGACTGGCATGGCATACCACAGCCAGCAGGCACACAGTCAGGCCTGCTCTGACTCTCCAACCACAGAAACAGCAGAACCAGCGCCCCAGCACTCCAGGACTTTTTGTAAGTTCGTCTCCACTAATGACCCCACTCTGTAGATCAGCTCCTTCCAGGTCTCTGTGGGGTAGATGGAAGGAACTTAAGTGGGCTTTATAAGAGGGAGCGAAGCTTCCTCCAGGGCCGAGGGCATCCCACTCCCCACTCGTGCTGACTGAGGAGGCTCTGTGGGCTCTGGAGACAATCCATCCCATCATCAGTGAGAACAATGCGCGAACTGGGGCGTGAGCTCTGCTCTGGCAAGCCCTTGAATCTGTAATGAACTGTTTTGTTTTGCTTTGTTTTCAAAGTGGCAGGCGGTGTGTAGGGGAGGTATTTTTTCTCTTTTCCTTTTGTGAGAGAGGACACAAGCTATGACCCTAGGCTTGCTGGGAACTCGCTGTGTACCCCAAACTGGCCTCAAGCTTACCACCCCCTATCTCAGCCTCCCAAGTGCTGGCACTGCTAATCTGTGCCACCACACCCAGTGGAAATGTCATTCTTTAGAAAAATGGCCAGATAACCTGTGTGGCCAGACAGGAATAGAAGAGCCTGTTCTGCAGCCTTGAAGACTGCTGTCTCTGGTTGGGCTAGCTCATGGCTCACCCCAGGACTCCACAGAGCCCTTGTTACTTCAAAAGAATAAACATGTCCCAGCAGAACTCTGGCACCCATCTTATCCAAATGATCACATTTAATAAGGGCGTCACAGTGAAACAGGGGTGCAGGAATCACCCATAAGGCATCCTATAAGACCGTCACCCCAAAGACTACAGGGCAAGTGGCATGGTTCAGACTGCAAGGGAACCCCATGCTGCTGGTTGAGAAGGCGGCAGGCACTCTGCTAGATCACAAGAGCAGAGACACATCATAAAGAGCCTGCATGTGGCCTTCAGCTGCTCCTACACAGCACGGAGTACAAGAGAGACATTTGGGGACACAGAATAAGCTGAAATATGAAGTGCAGGGGAGGACTGAGGATGGCGAAGGCATGGTAGGAAACCTGGAGGCATTTGCAAGTTGTTCATGAAGCATTTGTGTAACAGTGATAGAGAGGCAGAGAGAGAGGGAGAGGAGGGTTTGCCGCTGTTCACAGCAAGGACCCGGGGGAGCAGGGCCTCACGGGAGGAGGACTAAAGTCCCATGCCTTAGCCAGCTTTACTCAGACAGGGATACCCTAAAGGCTTAGAAGAGTCACCTACGTACCGTGTACAATGACAAGGACAAGCCAACAGGGCAGAAACGTGTTTCCCCATAGAGGCATGTAAACAAATAACAATATCCAACTGTAATGAATAATCTAAAGTGAACTCACTCTCACTATATGTGGGCGAGACACAGAGGCACAATCTAAGAGCATCTCTGTTGTTTGGAGGAAACTGAGTCACAAGACTCTTGTCTTGGTTTCCTGGAGTTTTCTCAGGGGCACTCAGAAACCTGCTACAACTCCATTCTTAGACAATGTTCCAACAGAGAGGGAGAGAGAGAGAGAGAGAGAGAGAGAGAGAGATGATGATGATGATGATGATGATGATGATGATGAGAGAGTGGTATAGAGAGGAGAAGAACTAGAGATGTGGAGAGTGGCAGACAGAAAGATGGGGAGAGAGTGACGGGATGGGGGGACAGTGCAGGGATGAGAGATACAGAAGGGGGAAAGATGGGGACAGGCAGCAAGACAATGAGATGGTCAGGGTGACCAGGGCCACGGGTGCTGCTGTGACCGTGAGGGATGGTCACAGGTGAAGGGATTGTGAGGCTGGAGGACAGATGCGGGTGACAATGCTTGTGCTGCCTGGGTCCAGGCCCTGTGTCTGCCTCTGCTCGCTGCCTGTGGCTTCTCTGGGACTCAGTTTCCCCACTGGGTATGTAAGAATCCCACAGCACTGCACTGTGGGTTAAGCATAAAGCACCAGGTGTGGTAGCTCACCTCTGACTCCAGACGTCAGGAGCACTGAAGCAGGACTGTTTGAGCCCACGAGTTCCAAAGCAGCCTGGACAGCAAGAGAGACACTGTCTCTAAACCCCTCAGTGAAGACTCCACGCCTCACTTGGAAGAACCTAGGCCTGAGGCGGAAGCCAGAGACAACTGGGCAGCACGTCAGCGGCTGCTCAAGGAGACTCGGGCTGAGGAGCTGACCCACAAGTGAAGCCATGAGGTGGACAGGACTGGGGACAGGAGAGGCCCACACTGTGACACAAAACTGCAGACAAAACTGTGATCATACAAAGAGAACAGGGGGTAGGGTGAGGACGAGGCTGTGTGCAGTCATACTGTGCTCACACAGAGTGAAGGGGTGGGGCTGGGGCTGTGTGCAGTCACACTATGTTCACCTAGAGGGACAGAGGGCAGGACAGGGATGGGGATATGTGCAGTCACACTGGGCTCACACAGAGTGCAGAGGTGTGGATGGGGCTGTGTGCTGTCACACTGTGCTTACCTAGGGGGACAGAGGGCAGGGTGGAGGATGGAGCTGCATGCTGTCACACTGTGCTCACACAGAGGACAGGGGGACACAGGGCAACTTTGGACAGAAGGGGAAGCTACCTGGGACACATAGAAAATGCCAGCAGGGCTGGGCGGTGTGGCGCACGCCTTTAATCCCAGCACTTGGGAGGCAGAGGCAGGCAGATTTCTGAGTTTGAGGCCAGCCTGGTCTACAAAGTGAGTTCCAGGACAGCCAGGGCTACACAGAGAAACCCTATCTCGGAAAAAAAAAAGAAAAGAAAAAGAAAGAAAAGAAAGAAGGAAGGAAGGAAGGAAGGAAGGAAGGAAGGAAGGAAGGAAGGAAGGAAGGAAAGAAAACACTGGCAGGCCTGGAGGCCACTGCCTCTCTCTTGCTAGAAAGAGAGGCTAAGAGCCAAGCAGCTGAGGGTCTGTCGACCTCAGAGACAGAGCCCCACAGCCAAAGAAAGAGTCTGCCAGAGCCTGAAGTTCAACAGACAGAGGGACACCCCACTGTCGGCCCCACGGCAGACGGGGGCAGAGGCCCTGACACCCACAGTCAGCTGTGCTTTGAGCAGCTCCGTGTAAGCCAGGACCTCGGCAGCCTCTTGCCTTTGAGGTCAGCCTCTGGCCTCCATGAGGAGGCCATAACTGGGCATAACCATCTCATGCCACACAAGGGACAGGGCACCAGTCAGCACAGCCAGGAGCCAAAAAAGCTTTCCCTGTACAGATCACGGCCACAAAGACCCTTTCTTTTCACTCTGTAGCTCACATGCCCCTCTGACATCTGATTCTTTATTTTCAATATTTCAGCATTCTGAATTTCCTGAAATGATGTGACAGAAAACACGGGCACAGAATGGCGCTCAGTGCTGAGAGGCCAGGAACCAGGAACACCGCCGGCTTTGCTGAAGGTGTTAACACAGAATGACCTTTCTCTGAAGGGTATTTTAAGGAAACAAAGCAATTCTCTGTAATGTGGTTACCATAGTGATTGGCCCTTTAAGAAGGCCAGGCCGGGCGAGAAGCTGCACACATCTGCCATCAACACATGCAGCACACACACGGTTTGATAAAACAGCATTAGGGGATTCATTTGAAACAGACGAGATAAAGGAATGCTTTAAAAACCAACTGGGAGGAGGGGAGATACTCACAGAGCTAAAGATCCGGGCTGTGGCAATGGGCAGGGGCTTTCCTCCAGGGTAGCAGGCTGGTCAGTGCCAGGCTGGTCAGCATGTGAGGTGAGGCATGTCCTCAGGGTTCTAACACCGAGGTCCAGCTATGGCACACCATGGCAACGGTATCCTCACCGAGGAATAAGGAGGGAGCATCTGTGTTCCCAGACTGCTGAAGCAAGCTTCCAATTTAAGCATAAAGGGAGTAGGGTGGTCAGCAAGATGGCTCAGTGGGTAAAGGCGTTTGCCTGGAGACGTGAGTACAATCCCTCGAACCCACATAAGGACGGAAGGAGAAAACCAACTCCATAGTCCTCCTCTGACTTCCACATGCATACCATGGTGTGAATGGCTCCGATGATAATGATGGTAATGGTGGTGGTGGTGGTGGTGGTGTGGTGGTGGTAGTGATGGTGGTGGTGGTGGTGTTGGTGTTGGTGGTGGTGGTAGTGGTGATGGTGGTGATGGTGGTGGCGATGGTGTTGGTGTTGGTGGTGGTAGTGGTGATGGTGGTGGTGATGGTGTTGGTGTTGGTGGTGGTGGTGGTGGTGATGGTGGTGATAGTGGTGGTGGTGGTGATGGTGGTGGTGGTTATGGTGGTGGTGTTGGTGGTGATGGTGGTGGTGGTGGTGGTGGTGGTGATGGTCGTGATGGTGGTATTGATGGTGGTGGTGATGGTGGTGGTGGTGATGGTGGTGATGGTGGTGGTGGTGGTGGTGGTGGTGGTGGTGGTGGTGGTATTGGTGGTGGTGGTGGTGGTGGTGGTGGTGAAGGTGGTGGTGGTGGTAGTGGTGGTGATGGTGGTGGTGGTAGTGATGGTGGTAGTGGTGGTGGTGGTGGTGGTGGTGGTGGTGATAAATGAGAAGACTGGGAAGAAGAAAAAGAGAAAGAAAGAAGGAAAGAAACAAAGGAAGTTGGAAAGGAAAGAAAGAAGGGAGGAGGAAGAGTAGGAGGGAAAGATGGAAGGAAAGAGGGAGAAGAGATACTGACAGCATGAACCAGGGGCAACCTGAGAACTTAAGAAGTGAAGAGGCCAAAGGAGAAAGCAAAAACTGCCACAGACAAGGAGCCATGAGCCAAAGAGACTCAAAGACCAGCTTGCAGGACTGAGAACACGCACTCATTTTCGGTGGTAGGAAATAATACGACCAGAATATCAACTCTACTCTGAAACTCACTTCATACCCGATCCCATGCTCAGCGTGCCTGAGTGGCAACCGGCTCACTTGATGGCTCACACCCTCACGCCTTCCTCGGGGAGCCAGAGCAAGCCACCTAGCCCAGGTGTGCATTTCCAGCCCTCTGTCCCTCTAGGTGAGCGCAGTGTGACTGCACAGCCCCATCCTCACCCTGTCCCCTCTATCTCTAGGTGAGTACAGTGTTACAGCATACAGTCCCATCCCCACCCTGCACTCTGCCCTCTGTGTGAGCACAGGACACACATTACAAAGGTAGAGGAGAGGGAGCATGGTGAGGAAATACTGGACCAAAGCAAGACGGAAAACCAGCTGGGAAAACTCCAAACTCTGCCTCTCCATGTCTGATGTCAGAATTCTCTTCAGATCTCCGACTCCTTTCAGCTTTGTTAACTGTAACACACTTCTTTCTCTTGGGCTCGTTCTACTCCCTGTTAGCAGCCTTCCTCAGTAGCTATGTCATGGCTCCGGCATCCCCAACATCTTGGGGTCTCTAAGACAATCCGAGTTCCACCTTCACAGCTTTGCACAATGGCCTCTCTGGGTTTCCATGCAGGGACACGCCTGCCACACACCTGGCCTCAGCAACTTTCCTCAGTCACAGAGGGAGATTCCATAATCCTTTTCTTCTACCTTTGACTCTAAAGTCAGAACCACACGGCCAAAGCTGCCAAGGTCTGCTGTTTGCTGGGACTGGGACATGGCGCCCTTGTTCTATTACATCATCACCAGCCTCAAAGTTTTCCTTCACTGCCTAAGCTTGGCTGTCCTGGAACTTACCTATGGACTGACCTTGAACTCAGAGATCTACATGCCTCCGTTTCCAGAGTGCTGGGATTAAAGGTGTGTGAGATCAGTGCCCGGATCTAAGATTGTCTTTAATTACTTTTCACAAGATGGGAACTTAGCTGGGTGGGGTCTTCCCCTGAGGTCTCTACTCCCTTTATTCACTTACTTAATCTGTTTATCTCCTTGAACATAGGACTTAGCAACATTCCACTTTTTGGTGCCTCCTTTCTCCTCAATCTGTATATTTTGTATTTTTCCTTATTCAACTTGCTTTTCATCAAAACACTATTCATAAGAGTGAATCACACAACAGAGTCTATACTAAGCTGTTTTAAAACCTCCTTTGCCAACAGTATTAATTTGAATCTCTTCACTTTAGAGTCAGGCAGTCTCTTTTGACAAAGGCAAAAAGCAGCCATGTTTTTCACCAAAATATTACAAGAATGATCTCTAGGCAACATTCTAAAACTCTCTGAAAACCTCTTGAGTGAGGTCATCCTCAGCACCACTGTCTTCGATGCTTCTACTAGTATGACTCATTAAGCTTCACTTAAAGCATTCCGTGGCTTTCCTAGTCCAGAGTTCCAAGATCCACCATTCTTCCATACAAAAGCATGGTCAGGCCTATCACAGCAATACCCCACTTCCGGTACCAACTTCTGTCTTTTTTTTTTTTAAGATTTATTTATTTATATGAGTACATCATAGCTGTCTTCAGACATACAAGAAGAGGGCATCAGATCCTATTATAGATGGTTCTGAGCCACCATGTGGTTACTGGGAATTGAACTCAGGACCTTTGGAAGAGCAGTCAGTGCTCTTAACCACTGAGCCATCTCTCCAGCTCAACTTCTGTCTTTCTTAGTTAAGCTTTTATTGCTGTGAAGAGACACCATGACCAAAGCAGCTCTTTAAAGAAAAACATTTAATTAGGGCTGGCTTACAGCTTCAGAGATTTAGTCCTTCATGATCCTGGTGGGAAGCATGGCAGCATGCAGGTAGACATGGTGCTGGACAGGTAGCTGAGAGTTCTACATCTTCATCTGAAGGCAGCAAGGAAAGGCTGTGTGCCACACTGAGTGTTGCCTGAGCATAGGAGACCTCAAAGTCCACCACCACAGTGACACATTTCCCCTACCAAGGCCACGTCTACTTCAACAAGGCCACATCTCGCAACAGTGCCACTTCCTGAGGCCAAGCATTCAAACACCAGTCTGGATTTAAACCACCACTGTGCGAGAAGTCATCATAGCAGTATTCGTGAGGGTTACAGAGAAAGAAGATATAAAGCTGTGCCCCTTCTCAAAGAGACAAAAGTCTAAAGCGACAGGCACAATTCAGGCCTGAGTTGCAGGTCCAAAGGCCGAGAGATCACATTAACCACATACCATCCTCACAGGGTGGCCAAGACAAATCTAGCACCGCAACCTTCATCTTCAACCTGCAGAGTTTCAACTGCCACGGGCAAGGGACAAGCAGCCTTGGGCTTCTCTAAAGCAGAGTGGACCCCTCAGGTAAGCTGCCGCCATGGGTGATCGTTTGAGCATGGAGACCTAAGACTCTCAGAAATGGTTATGACGATGTAATACAGCCGCAATAACACACAGAGACGGGCCAGTTGATGTGGACACATGCTCTCCCTGTCTTTCTGGTCTTTTCACTCATTCCTGAAGTCACAGTGCCTTCATGCCTGCATGAGTGGAGAGCTTGTGGGTCCTGGGAGCAGAAGCTGAGGTTCCGTTCCAGCTGCATGGCTCTGGTGATGGTCTTTAGCCTCTGTGTGCCGCACGATCCTCGGTGGACACTGTGTGATAATTTCCACTGGTAAAAGCCTTGTACAATAAGGCTGTCCTTGAGTAAAACTTGCGCTGTCCTCGAGGGAATTTCACTGTGAAAACTCCCTGGCCGGAGAGAATTCTTAGCTCTAATTTCAGGGCAGACTTGCCTTTATGACTTTCCTTTGATCTGTTTCCTCATTCACAAGAAATTCTGGTAGCCTGAGCTATGAGTAACCAGGTAAGAATGTTAATTAAAAGTTCATTCTTTGAACTACAGCACTGGCCAAAAAAGCCTCGGTTCTTAGAATGGCATCGCTTTGCTTAGTAGTTAACATAATTACATTGATCTCCCAACAAATGTAAACTTTTATGGCTATGTTGATTGAGAGTGGCTCTGACATTGTGATTTGCAAAACTTTAACTTAACACTATGATCTCAGGGTCCCTCAGAGAGGGTCAGGTGATAATTAGGTTACTCACTGAATCTCACTAAGGTCTGAGAAATCTGGCTTAATGTCCTTTTGAAGTCCCTTTTACCAATGTTACCTATGGCTTTTTACATGGGAAAGTTAACCTGGCTGATTTTACATTTCCTCATGGCAAATGGTTATTGCTGATTGTCTTTTGTGCCTGTTGTACTGGATATATCCTTTGATATGTAAAGATCTTGTTTAAAATCCCCTGGCTGAAGCCGGGCGGTGGTGGTGCACGCCTCTAATCCCAGCATTTGGGAGGCAGAGGCAGACAGATTTCTGACTTCGAGGCCAGCCTGGTCTACAGAGTGAGTTCCAGGACAGCCAGGCTACACAGAGAAACCCTGTCTCGAAAAACCAAAATAAATAAATAAATAAATAAATAAATAAATAAATAATAAAAATAAAAAAAGCCCCTGGCTGACTGCAGCAAAATGCACTCAGATACCAAACTATTTCTGTGTCATGGTTTCTATTTGCCACTTCACCAAACCTTGTGCCTTCCCGCTTCGCAAAAGAATCCTAGATATCTGCAGCCCCAACCCCGGGAGAGTGTGGTCTGTACCATCTGTGACCTTGGGTTTCCTTATGAACGCCTCTGGAAGGCCTCAGCAAGTCCCTTATGGTCCTGACATTGCTTGGCCCTCTGGGGTCTTAGATAGAGGCACCAGTTTAGCTCTACTCTCCAGTTTCCTGACATACCCTTTTGGTTCTCCATTACCACTGTATGATTGCAAATGTTCTTTATAGTCTGGAGGTTGAAGCCCCGTTATGCCATCAGACTATCTCTCCTTCTGAGACTCTAGGGGACAGTCTGTTCCATGTAACTGGCTCTTTGGCAGGGCTGCCCACCCTCCACATAAACTCTTCCCTCTGCCCACAGCATGAAGAGGGCTCTTTTCTCAGAACCCCAGAAGTTGGTCCTACTGGAAAGGCCCAAGATAATCACCTACCTCAAGATCTTACAGCACCTTAACCACAAAGGACATAAGCAGAATGGTTGTCACAGGCCATTCTAGGCCCGTCCCTAGAGCTCTGCCCTTCTCCCTGTTGATGGCTTCTAGGGACCTACAGGATTTTAGTAGTGTTTGTGCCCCTGTCTCCCACCATATGGTACCCTATATATGCCATATAAATACACATATATGTGACTGGCATGTGGAAATGTGAACACATTTCCTTCCTTCATTTAAAATGACTGACCAGGTATTATCCATAGTCCCCTCAGTGACTAGGCCAGAGCAAGACTCTGCTCCCGTCTCCAGACCCCAGGAGGTCACATGACCTTGCCCATGCCACCCAGTATACCAGTCCCTTCCATCATGATGGCATGCACTGCACATGGCTATGGGAACAGGATGGAGGATGGGCGTGAGAAACAACAGAGTCATGGGAATCTGACTCCAGAGACAGCATCAGGGTGCTGATCCGAGTTTATTGTGCAGCACATAAGCTTATGTACAGTATCTGAGCCGATCCCAAGCCCCTAAATCCTTGCACAATTGTATCTTGACACACCATCACCGTGCCCCAATGAAAGCCCTGCCTGATGAGGTTACTCAGAAGGAGTGAGGTGGGGGAGGGGGGAGACTATCATTACTTGTTAGGACTTCCATGAAGCCGGGGAAGCAGCCACTGTCCTGGCCTCGGTCCTTTGTGTTGCCTCACCAGTGTTCCGGGAGCCATCTTAGATCTAATGCTGTGTGTAAGACAGATCGAGACTCTGGGAGGAGTCACAGGAACATCTGGGGCCTCCCTCTCTACCCATTTTTTTCCTTCATAAAACTGACCTCCACACTCCTCCCCCACCCCCATGCCTAGACCATGCAGCATACATCCACATTTACCCTCTTGTTTAAACCTCATTCTAGTCACAGACATTTCCCTGACAGAGTTACAGAGTCTCATCCTGCTTAGCTCAGGAAGGAAAAGCCATCAGGCATGGGGCATTAGATCTAAGATGGCTCCCGGAACACTGGTGAGGCAACACAAAGGACCCCGAGGCCAGGACAGTGGCTGCTTCCCCGGCTTCATGGAAGTCCTAACAAGTAATGATAGTCTCCCCCCTCCCCCACCCCACTCCTTCTGAGTAACCTCATCAGGCAGGGCTTTCATTGGGGCACGGTGATGGTGTGTCAAGATACAATTGTGCAAGGATTTGGGGGCTTGGGATCAGCTCAGATACTGTACATAAGCTTATGTGCTGCACAATAAACTCGGATCTGCACCCTGATGCTGTCTCTGGAGTCGGATTCCCGGGACTCATCATGTGATTCTGTTGCTTCTCACACCCATCCTCCGTCCTGTTCCACAGCCATGTGCAGTGCATACCATCATGATGGAAGGGACTGGTATCCTGGGTGGCATGGGCAAGGTCATGTGACCTCCTGGGGTCTGGAGATGGGAGCAGAGTCTTGCTCTGGCCTGGTCACTGAGGGGACTATGGGTAATACCTGTCTTAGTTAGTGTTTTACTGCTGTGATCAGACACCATGATCAAGGCAACTCTTATAAGAACAACATTTAATTGGAGCTGGCTTAGAAGTTCAAAGGTTCAGTCCATTATCATCAAGGTAAGAACATGGCAGCATCCAGGCAGGCATGGTGCAAGAGGAGCTGAGAGTTCTATGTTTTTATCTGAAGGCTGATGGGAGAAGACTGGCTCCCAGGCAGCTAGGATGGGTATCTTAAAGCCCACACCCACAGTGACACACCTTCTAATAGTGCCATTCCCTGGGCTGAGCATATACAAACCATTACAATACCCAAGTTGATGTCTGACTCCATATACATGTGTGCACATTCATAGACATGGGAAAAACATGTGTATGTAAAAAACACACATATGTGAAAAACAACCACTGAGGGAGCACTGATCAGGTGTTGCTTCCCTTTGGTGTAACCTAAGTCATCTGAGGACGTCTCAACCAAGAGACTGCCCAGATCAGATGGGCCTGAAGCTGTCTGTGAGGGGCTGCCTTGATTGGCTGGTGTAGGACAGCCCAGCTCACTGCATGTTACATTGCTAGGCAGGTGCGCTGCAGACTGTATAAGCTACCCGTGAGCCTTGAGCAAGGTGGAGGAAGCCAGAAAGCAATGTTCTTGCATGGTTTCTGCTTCAGTTCCTGCCCTGATGGATGACCTGTGACCTGGAAGTACAAGTCAAATACCCTACGTCCCTCAAAGTTGCTTCTGGTCATGGGGTTCATCACAGCAACAGAAGAGCAATGAGGTCATGTGCTCTTCTCTGGATACTCCTTCACCAGATGCTCACCATGGGATACTGAATACCCAGCCTTCAGAAATGTAAAAAATAAACAATAATCGTTTTACTACAGTGTGTGTGTGTTGTATTTTATTGTGTGTGAATGAGAGTTTTGTGCACTGCATACATGCAATGCCTGCAGAGGCCAGAAGGGGGCATCAGATCCCCTGGAACTGAAGTTACAGATGGTTGGGAGCCATCATGTGGGTGCTGAAAATTTAACTCAGAACCTCTGAAGGAGCAGCCAGTGCTCTTAACCACTGAACCATATCTAGAGCTCAAGAAATAAATTTCTTCTAGCCTCTGCACATATCAAGCATGTGTGTGACACACGAAACACCCACAAGTCACAAAACTCTGATGTGTGATTTTTCTGGTACAGAACTCAGACATGGGTCACTGGGATCACAAGGATATGAACAGATACTTCTTTTTTTTAACCATACTTCTTTTTGGAATCTTCGTATTTCCTATAGATTTTTTTTTCTGTCTTATGGAGTAGACACTTAAGAGGCCCTATAACAAGTATTTTCTACTCAATTTTGACAGCTGATGCTTTTAGCTGATGCTAAAAGTTGAGTTTACACGATCCTTTCCACAATGGAAGGAGAAATGAAGGTGAGAATATGCTTCCCACAGGGAAGAGCAAGGAATAACACACACACACACACACACACACACACACACACACACACAGCCCCAGTGCAGGGGCTACGTGAGAGATTCACACCATTGACAAGCAGTGTAAGCTGGATAGGATCCATGCCTGCCCTTCAGAGGATAAAACACTAATTTGAGCTGAGAAGCTCCCTGGCGTAAAACGCACACTGAGATTCCAGCAAGAACTGCATACCATGTCATTCGTCAGCAGCGGCGTTGACCATATTTAGCAGACAATAGTTAGATCATGACCAAGAAGCAAGTTGGGAAGGAAAGGATTTATCCAGCTTATACTTCCACATTGCTGTTCATCACCAAAGGAAGTCAGGACTGGAACTCAATCAGGTCAGGAACTTGGAGGCAGGAGCTGATACAGAGGCCATGGAGGGGTGCTGCTTACTGGCTTGCTTCTCCTGGCTTGCTCAGCTGGGTTCTTGTAGAACTCAGGACCACCAGCCCAGGGATGCCACCACCCACAATGGACTGGTCCCTCCTACCCTTGATCACTAATTGAGAAAACGTCTTACAGTTGCATCTCATGGAGGTATTTCCTCAAGGGGGTGCCCCTTCTCTGTGAAAACTCCAACTTGTGTCAAGTCGACACACAAAAACCAGCCAGTACAGATATACTGAGCCTAAACAGGATAGACACAATCTCCTCTGACTTGTCTTTGGGCTTGGCTACTAGACCACCCTTGTAGACTCACAAGTATGCCCTGCCTCTCCCTCCTCCTTCCTGGTGTCAGTCTGGAGCATGGCAGATCCATACTGGGCTCCTCCTTTGGGCAGAATCCCTTTGTTTTCTTGCCTGAGTTCAACCCCTGGCTGAGGGAACCCAGAATACTGCTCATCATCTCTGCCTAGGAAGGCTGGAGAATGGACACTGGTGGGAGGGACCACAGGAACTCCCAGGGAGACCAGTTCAGCAGTTACTCACAGGATGACCTGGTGGATCCGGACATCTAAGGGGCCATCCTCGCCAGAATGGGAAGGTGGTATGTCCTCAAGGCTATCCCATTCCCCAGCCCACACACAGATAACATGGCCACACTTATATTGGTAAATTGGCAAATGCTATTTGAATTCGCTAAAAATCTCTGGAAGTGGGATTGCTATGTTTCACCCCAATTTCAAGCCTAGGTATGTTTCTTGCAATGACTTCCAAGGCCTTGGGTCTAGGGATGCACCAAACCCTGAGAGGGAGGGAAGAGAAGAGTTAACCAGCCCAAGAGTGAAGCACCTATAGTGGGAAAGGGAAACGGGAGATTCAGCCTGGGAAGCTTGGCCATGAAGACCAAGGCCACTCCGGAACTCTAATTCTGCCAGTGTCTGCTCGATGTTGTCAGTGTCCAATTTGATGACATTAGCTCTGTCATTGCTGCTTGCTCTGCTTGGAAGCCTTACCCAAGGAGACATCTGTTCTGCCCAGGACCACCTGGAACGCTGGTTGCCTCAACAAGCTTCCCCAGTTGATTTCTGATGGATGTTTTCAAACATTTGATTTGCTGATGTTTGCTCTCTGTCTATCTATTGCTTTTTTTTTATTTTGGCCTGCTATATTCTTCATAAACGCACATATTCATAACCAACAGCTACTATAGATCACTCTCTGGACTATACAGAACACACCCAGAGCGCATGTATGTTGTGTACAGTCCATAACCTGCTCCTGGGCTTGCTAGCACCCATGGGCAGGCACTCTAGTTTATTGCAAAGTTGAGGAAGGCCAGCTCTGACACCACAGAGTAAACTGAAGAGAACCTAGTGTAGAGCCAGTGCAGTACTGACCCCCACAGCAGCAGGAGAGTTACAGAACCAGACCACTAGTAGTGCTGATGGGAGCAAGTGCTGGGTGAGAAACTCTGAATACTTTAAACTCATTGGGGGACAGAAACCAACAAAAATAGAAAATTCAGAGAGAGAGAGAGAGAGAGAGAGAGAGAGAGAGAGAGAGAGAGAAAGAGAGAGAGAGAGATTAATTTAGTAGATGAAGCAAAGCAGGCTCCAACAAGTAAATTCCAACAACTTCACGCATACACATGCAGAGACAGACAGACAGACAGACACACAGACACACACACACACACACACACACACATTCACAAATTGGGTGGATAGTCATACATATGTACATATTTGGGACATGGAGAAAAACTCTGAGCTTTCTTCAAACATTTTATATATATATACATGTACACACTTACTCAAATGAGCAAACTCTAACAACTTTATTTTCTTAGACTTTTCATACCCCAAAGACAGAGTTCTCAATGTAAGGAGAATAATTACCACATTCAAAAACAGATAAAATTGTTACACAAGAGGAAGTTACAACAGGATTATTGATTACATGTTTTCCTATTAAAATCCATACCTAACTTGACATTTTTTATCTTTTATTCCATAAGCTCATTGTAAGTTCAGAGCAGTAGTTTCATCTATCTATTATTTTACAAGTTCATTAAACATTCAAAGGATTAGTTTTTTTTCTTTCATTCCATATGTTTATTCTGTTTTTTATGCTATAGGTTTTTTTTCCAAGAAACAGGATCTCTATTAGAACTGATTTTTGAAGTCCAGCTAATGTCTATTCTCTGTTCTTACATTCAGAATTACCCACTCCTTGTTCATGACCTTCCTTATCATGGTGTACATGGAGCTCTGTCCTCATCCCTAGACCTAACCTAGAATGAATGTTTTCCTTGATCATTAATTTGTTCCAAGCCTAGTTTTCATCCTAGTACAATTTACGTGCTTGTAATGCATGAAAACTCCAGGTACTTCTTTTCCAACCTATGCAACCTTTACTCTTCTGCAAGGGAGAGGCACATTTTGATTCTAACTTAATTATATCTCTCTGACAAAACAACTTAAACCATCCCCTTAACTTTCTATCAATTACGCTAACTTCCCAGGACTATTTAAATCAAACTAACTTCCCAAAATTATTTAAATCAAGTCAGGAATTCTATACAATCATTGATTCATCTAAACAGCAGCCTCTCCCCATCCGTCTTCCTGTGCCAAGTGTTCCCCAAAAGTACCTGCATTCACACTTGTTTCTCGACAAGCCCTGCTGCTTTGGGAGGCCCTGGGATTGCGAATTGCTAGAGGTAGACCTTTGAGGGTGTTGGTCTGGTCTCACTTCTGGCCTAAGCTCCCTGATTTCTGATCTGCCCCTGAGGGCTAATTTGCAGCTACCAACAGCTGCTATCTTAGCCACCACATCTCCACCGCTGTGGAGGAGGAGCGCCGAGATAAACATGCCTCACTCACCTCCTTGAATGACTTCTGTCAGGTGTTTTGGTTACAGCAATAAAAAGAAAGCAACTACCATGCTGATTTGGGGAATACACAAATACTTTGCCATGACCTCCTGGTGCAAGGCTGAGGTCCGAAAAATTCCTTAGTCAGCATGTTTACAAAGGAATTACCCAGAGGGCCTGCTTATTCCGAGTTCCCTGGGAATAATTTTGGAAAGAGGTCAAAGCAGGAACTACCGGACTCATTAGCAAATGTCCCTCGGGATAAAGGGGGATAGTCCCACTGGGACACAGCTGAGAGAGGAAGGAAGGTGGTGTGCAAATGGTGGGCATGTTGAGAAACATGGGATGGGTGGGGTTGGGCACGGAGTGGGGATTGGGTGGGAAATGAGATTGGTATGAGGTAGAAAAGATGAAGGGGTAGGATGGGGATGGCATGGGTCATGTGATGAAGAACACTTCAACGTTCATGACTGTGATGGTTTGTGTATGCTTGGCTCACGGAGTGGCACTATTAGAAGCTCTGGCCTTGTTGGAGTAAGTGTGTCACTGTGGGTGTGGGCTTTAAGACCCTCATCCTAGCTGTCTGGAAGCCAGAATTCTGCTAACAGCCTTCTGATGAAGATGTTGAACTCTCAGCTCCTCCTGCACCATACCTGCCTGGATGCTGCCATGCCCCCGCCTTGATGATAATGGACTGAACTTCAGGACCTGTAAGCCAGCCCCAATGAAATGTCATCCTTATTAGAGTTGCCTTGGTCATGGTGTCTATTCACAGCAGTAAAACCCTAACTAAGACAATTTCCCAAAAGAGAAGAGAAAAACAGGGACAGGAAGGAGGTCTCAAGTATCCCTTAGAGTTTGCCATTTTAATCATAAACCTGGTAGGGGCATGGATGACATCCATCAGCACGGAGATGCTACGGGGTAAAGTGAGCTTGGAAAGGAGAGAGAAAATTCTTCAGTCCTTAGGGAGTAAGATTTGGATTCCTTTGGCATCAGTGAGCACACAGAGAAAGGCCACAGCACAAAAGAATTTTTGCATGGGGGGCCTCTGCTCTTTGATAGGAGACTCTTAAATTTTTCTATTTTTATCAGCTTCTTCAATATGAAAAGATAGCATGAATGTAATTGGTGCGATAGTCATAAATGTGCAAAGCTTTTTTGTTCAAAATTGGATCACCCTGAAAAGAAAGCACAAAGGGAAAGATGCAGGCTAATTAAGGAGCCTGAACTACTGTAGGAGCCCAGTGTCTTCCTTAAGATCTCATTGTTGATTTGGGAAAAAAGAAGATCATGTGGATAGAGTAGAAACAGAACACGACTCAGGGAACATAAAAGGTATATGCCAACCGTCACATGTGAGCCGTCACATGTGTGTCAACCGTCACATGCGTGCCAACTGTCACACATGTCTGTATGATTTCCTGGGACAGAACCATAGTGCAAACCCACACTGGTCACAGCACAACAGTGCTCCTCAGACTATCCACACAGAAATATGTTCTCTCTGCACTGAAGACAACACATACACATACACACACATACACACATATATATATATATATACATACACACACACACACACACACTCACACACACACACACACACACACACACTTGTGCACAGGAAACTTCAAGTAAGGGTAGAAAATCCTTGTCCTTTCAACCTCATATGACTCTAGAACTCAACCTTGTCTAAATGGGCAGTTTTATGCTCCCAGTCATGTGACCAGCATGAGCTCACTATCATAGGTCTATCCTGTGTGTGCCTCTTAGAGGTCACACTGCCCTGCCTCTCCATATCATCATTCGAGGTATAAATAAGTCTTGGTCTTGGTGGAAGCTGGCAGAGGATCGCCCAGTGCTGCAGGTCACAGAGCCATCTGGCACCATTACAACACCTCTGGACACATGCAGAGGCCTTGACCTTGAAGGTCTGTCTGTAAAGCAGTTGATTGTGAAGTCTCCACAAAGGTGGCTGGGTGTTCTGTTTCTAGGGTAACTCTCATGTCACTGAGACAGATACCTGACTCCACTACATGGGCTCCAGAACATCAAAGCACTTAGATCCAGAGCCCCTGATCATTCCCTCTATAGGAGGAAATCATTGAAAGAGATTTTTGTACAAAATACTTCCATAAACCTTCATTTTCCCCAGAGGAAAATGCCAACAGATATCAACATTTGTACACCAAAGAGAGAATGGGGAGTGGAGGGATGTGGATTCTGAGGGTCTCTCAGCCTCAAACACAAAGTGTCACTAGAGTGCACTGGTGAGACTGGAGACTTGTCATGTTCCGGTAGCAGTCTGGGGCTCAAGTGTATCCCACACTGGCTCACTCATGTCCAGGCTGAATGCCCTAAGCAGTCCTGAACTTGAGGAGGAAAGCAGCTCTAGAGGGAAAGGCCATTAAAAGGCCAGCAACTGCCCTAGCCTGGCACCGTGTCCTACAAGAGTTGGAAAGATGCACAGGTGATCGTAACTTTTATACACGTCTGACTGACCTCCCGGCAAACCACAGGCACAGGGTCACAGATGGGGGCAGCAACAGGCCATCCTGGCACACAGTAGGTGGCAGCAACTGTTACCACTAGCACGGTTCCCTGGAACCCTTTGGCAGGTCTGATGAGCCAGCCCCACAGCACAGGATGTCACGCCTGCCATCTTGTTTGAGGTTTGCCCTCAAGAAATGGAAGCCACACTGCCCTGTAGGGCCTCTGATACCAAGTCCCCCTTTCCCAAGTGACCTACAACCAATAGGATGAAAAAGCACAGATCCATCCTCTTCCTCCAGACCAGCAATCACAGGTCAGAGAAATAGAACCCAGAGGACATATACCATATATGCAGTCATGGTAGGACACATACAATGTGTGCAGTCATGGTAGGACACATACCACATGAGCAGTCATGGTAGGACACATACCACATGTGCAGTCATGGTAGGACACATACCACATGAGCAGTCATGGTAGGACACATACCACATGTGCAGTCATGGTAGGACACATACCACATGTGCAGTCATGGTAGGACACATACCACATGAGCAGTCATGGTAGGACACATACCACATGTGCAGTCATGGTAGGACACATACAATGTGTGCAGTCATGGTAGGACACATACCACATGTGCAGTCATGGTAGGACACATACAATGTGTGCAGTCATGGTAGGACACATACCACATGTGCAGTCATGAAGGAGGCAGCTGTGCCAAGATGGGACTTTGGAGTCCTGGAGGTTGATTTCCAGTCAGCTCTTAAAGGTCTGAGACCCAGGGAATCAATTCCAGATCCAGCCACACCCAAGTCCAATGCCACAGCCCATAGGCAAGCAGGTAAGAAATCCCCACCAAGCTTTGCATTGTGCTCAGATCTTTAGCTAAGCGAGTGCCCCACCCACACCTGAAAAAGCAAAGACTTGTCCCTCCTCCCCAAGCAGGCTGCATCACCCCAGGAAACTCGGGGGGGGGTGATTACTATACAGGATACCTCCTGATGAGGTTCACAGCTGGCGTATGTGCCCTCTGTCCTCCTGGGTAAACAGTGCCTGTATGTTATTACTTACCTCATCGCTAAGACCAAATACCTAAGAAAAACAATGTAAGGACCAAAGGGCTTTCTTTGGCTCCCACTTTGAGGATGCAGTCCATCATGGTGGACGGTCACGGGCGGCAGGAGCTTGAGGCAGCTGGTTGCATTGCATCCGCAGTCAGGAAGCAGGTGACTCCCGAGGCTCAGCGCTCTCCTTCTCGCTCAGTCAGGACTAGGGTGGGCCTTCATGCTTTAATTAACCTAGTCTAGAAACGTCTTCACAGGCATGCCTAGGAGCTTAGCTTTTCAATGATTCTGGACCCCATCAAATTGACAGTATCAGCTATTGCACGCATCCTGTTAGTTGGCGGTGAGAACTCAGTGCCCTTACTCCTATGCCAGGCCTCAGCCATCTCAGTAGTCCTGACTCTTCCTGTGACCCCCTCCATCTTCTACCTGGAGTGGAGGCCACACCGACCATATCCCTTCCAGACCCTCTAGAGAAGGTGGAACCCACCCCTTCCTACAGGCAGAGCAAGGCGCATGGGAGGAGGAGCCGAGCAGCAGACCATAACAGGCCATCCTTCACAGGGCCACCCATTGACTACATGTGTGTTAAGCCAGGCATCCCCAGACAGGCCCCACCCCTCCTTCCTCATTGGTCCCAAAGGTGCTGTGGAAGGGGCAGTGGGTCTTATGGGACCCAAAGGGAAAAAGCCCTTTTCTACATTTACCCTATAACAGAGGGACGTCCCAGGGGGTGGGCTCCAGATGACTGACAGGCACATCTATGAACAGTGTCCACCCATTTGTGCATCAACAGATCCTTGATGATCCAACTAAGAACTGCACAGGGGACCTGGGCATAGGTGGGGCTCTAGCAGAGAGGTCATTACAAAGGAGACTTGTAATTGGATTCTGGTGGTGGCAGGGCAGCCTCTAAAAACTTACATAGGTATCCCCTAAGGCACACCTTGAGGTCTTGCTGGTGGCATCTAATCGATTCTGTGAAAGATGTTTTTACAGAATGAGGCGGAGAAATGCCTCTTAGAAGCTTTCCAGAACACCTCCATTCAGAAACCAAAAAACCTCACAGGCAGCCTGCTTTATTTCCTAACATTTCCCTTATTTCCCAGTAACTGGGACTAAGAATTACCAAGCAAATAGGTGTAAAAGGATTCTTCTTTGAAGTAAGTCACTGGCCAAAATCCTCTGTTCTTAGAACAGCATAGCTTTGCCTTAGTTGTTTACATAATTGCATTGATCTCCCAACAAAATGTAAACTTTTATGGCTATGTTGATGAAAGTGGCTCTGACATCATGATATGCAAAACATCAACTAAGCATAATCTCAGGTTTCCACAGAGAGGGCCAGGTGATAATTAGGTTACTCACAGAATCTCATTAAGACCTGAGGGGTCAAAAAAAAAAAAAAAAAAAAAAAAAGCCGGGCCATGGTGGCCCATGCCTGTAATCCCAGCACTTGGGAGGCAGAGGCAGGCGGATTTCTGAGTTCGAGGCCAGCCTGGTCTACAGAGTGAGTTCCAGGACAGCCAGGACTACACAGAGAAACCCTGTCTCAAAAAACCAAAAAAAAAAAAAAAAAAAAAAAGACCTGAGGGGTCTGGCCTAACGTCCTTTGAAGTCTCTTTTAGAACTGAAGCCCATATCAGAATGACAGATGCTACCTCTAGTTTATTACATGGAAACGTCTTTACCTGGTTGATTTTACATTTCCTTACGGCAAATGGTTATGCTGATTGTCTTTTTGTGCCTGCTGTACTGGATACATCCTTTGATATGTAAAGATCGCATGTTTAAAATCCCCTGGCTGACTGTAGCAAAATACATTCAGATACCAAACCATTCCTGCATTCTGGTGTTTGTCACTCGGCCCAACCTGTGCTTTCCTGCTTCACAAAAGAACCCTGGATCTCTGCAGCCCCAACTCCGGGTAGAGTGTGGTCTGCAGCAAGGTCTCATGTGTCACTTCCATGGAAACAATACGGGAAGGATTAGGGACTTCTTCCCACAAGCCCATGCCAGGGAGGAAGCGACCCTACTACCACGATGTTCCTTGATAAAAGAGACCTCAGCTTCCCACATCACCAGCCTCCAATCGCAGGCTAATATCGAGGCAAGGCCTGCGACTTCCACCCAAGTCCAATGTGCCACCTGCATTCCTAGAGCCACTAGGTCTTGGCACACCATTGGTACACTGCCTGTGTCCATCCTTGTGCTAGAGCAGAGTCAGAGAGCTTGAGATAGGCAAGGTCTAGAATATGTATCCCTTTTCCAAAACCAGGCTAGAAACCTAAGAGATAAGACCAACCAGACACCAGTGGGAATTACAGAACTAATGAAAATCCACCTGCCTCAGTCCTATGGAAGCCTCTACAGGACAGGGGAGAGGGAAGTCTTCATACCCATAGCATAGAGGCAGCATCGAGATACACCTGAGGGGCTCTAGGGGGATTTCATCCTGACCTTTCAACCTAAGGGACTCTCCAGGAATCTGAGTCTGGTCTGTCTGCCCCATGTCCATCTCTTCAGAGCTCTAGATGTACAGATGCTTCTCATTTCCAAAGGGAAAAGCCCAGTGCCCAAGACCTCTCCCCAGCCAGCCACCCCATGGAAGTGTCCAACGAGTGCTCTGAGCCTCTCATTCTGGGCCCCTGGCTGTGCAGTCTGTGGAAACTCTCACCACAGGGTGAGGCATCAGAGAAGACTGGGTGCCTTTGGAGATAGCTACAGATGGTTGGACCATCCATGGTAGGATCACCTCCTTCTCTGAAGAGTCCTTTGCTCCTCAGAAAGCTTCCACTGGCACGTCATGGACTCCCTGAATCTGTGTGGCAACCCTGCTCTTTCTTCCTAAAAGGGGACTGTATTGACTGGTTTTGTGTGTCAACTTGACACAAGCTGGAGTTATCAGAGAAAGGAGCCTTCCTTGAGAAATACCTCCATGAGATCCAGCTGTGGGGCATTTTATCAATTAGTGATCAAGAGTGGAAAGGCCCCTTGTGGGTGGTGCCATCCCTGGGTTGGTGGTCTTGGGTTCTATACAAAAGCAAGCCGAGCAAGCCAGGGGAAGAAGCCAGTAAGCAGCACTCCTCCATGGCCTCTGCATCAGCTCCTGCCTCCAAGTTCCTGCCCTCTGTGAGTTCCAGTCCTGACTTCCTTTGGTGATGAACAGCAATGTGGAAGTATAAGCTCAATAAACCCTTTCCTCCCCAACTTGCTTCTTGGTCATGATGTTTTGTGTAGGAATAGAAACCCTGACTAAGACAGGGACTGTGGCCCATCTGTGTTAGGACAGTGTTCTTGTCTTGTGGTTTCATTATTAATGGCAGGCAGAGCTGTAGAAACCAATTGGAGTTTCTGCCTGCACCAAAAGGCATGCTCTCTCTCCTAAGTAGAAGTATAGTCAGGGACGGAGCAGCAGAGAGCAAGAAGCAACATTTGAAAAGTGCCTTTATTTCATCTCCCAGACGGTCTCTCTATTGCACACGTTCAAGGTGCTGACTGGGGCGCAGCACTGCCACCGGCATCTTTCTTTTCCTCTGGGTTTGCGGGAGTCACTGGGGCTAGATTACAGGGGGAAATCTGAATGTTTCTCTGATGAGACATGCAGCACCCTTAGATGTTAGCAAGGGTTCAGAATAAAATAAACATGTAATAGCATTTTCCCAGAAGCCAGTTGGTAAGAGGCCTGCACCACCATTGTTCTCCAATATATTATGAGGACTGATGCCTTAGCAGATCTTCACATCCCCTGTCTCAACACAGAAGGCACCAAGGAAAAGATGAACCTGTGTCATGCAGGCAGTCTTAGAGCCACAGATTAGCAGGGGAGGGTTTTCCAGGCCCCCTTGCCCTGGGGGCTCCTCTGAAGCCAAGGGCATGAGGGTGTCAGACAGGGCAGATCTTACCATGCCACATCCCACAACAAGATGCCACCTTTGGGACATCCTTTTCTCTAACCCAGCCCTCTTCTGGTCCAGGAAAAGCAGCAAGAGTTCTCTGTACAGCCCCCTGGGAGCCATTGACAAGCTGATGTGCCCTTCCCCCAGCCTTGAGGGGCTAAACAGACCTCAACTGTTTGGCACAGTTGGTCTTCCAATGACCCAGCCCACCTAGGGTGGAATCTTCCAGCGTAGGGGGAAGTCTCTTACCTGCAGTTCCCTGCGGGGGCTGATTAGTTGGTTTACCCACTCGTCCAAAGCAACAAAATCCACCTGAAACAGAGGGTGGGTCTTTGGGTTTCCCCTATATCGACGCAGAGCTGAACATTCAACTATGAGTCTTGATCAGAAAACCTTTGCCTTGACTTTGTTCCTCTCTCCCTGCCCATCCTCCTTCACTCCCAGCCTCCCTTTCAGGTAGACCTGGTTCTCTGTGGCTGCTGGACAGCTACAAAGTGACTCCCATGAGGCAGAGCGGGCAGTGAGCCTCCATCACATCAGCATTGCAAACCGCCAGCAGCTACACTCACCCTGCAGCAGCCCCAAGGGAGGGCGCTGATAAACCTGAAGGTGTCACTGGACATGCACTGACCCAGCCAAGCAAGGTCGGCAGGGAAGGAGGACACTCGTTGGGAACGTTGGAATCCTGCCTAGCCTACGACAATGTTTGTCA
Source organism: Apodemus agrarius (assembly GCA_964023405.1). Taxonomy (NCBI): domain Eukaryota; kingdom Metazoa; phylum Chordata; class Mammalia; order Rodentia; family Muridae; genus Apodemus; species Apodemus agrarius. The sequence continues at coordinate 7,415,306 of OZ030023.1, read as the reverse complement.
TTCCTGTTGAGGGCCACCGGAAACAGTGAGCACGTGCAAAGGGTAGAGACAGACACTGTTCACCCCAGCCTACCTTCTACTGGGCTCTCCTTCTTCACAGGGGGCACTGGAGTGGGGACTGGAGTAGGGATCGGGGAGGGGGATGGAGAGGGGGTTGGAGTGGGAAACTTCGGTGGCGGTTTTGGAACAGGTTTCTTGGGCTCCTCGGGGGGCTTTACCGGTTCGGGCTTTCTTCTAAGCCCCCGTATAACCCTGAGGAAGAAAGGCTTGGTCACAGCCAAGCAGCTGGGAGACAGAAGCTCCTGGCCCTGAATGCCTCCTGCCCTGTGATCCGTACCCAGGCTCTGGAGTGAGACCCACATGCTCTGCCCCGTGGTCTCAGCTCCATCTCTCTAAGGCAAAACCCAGGAAGAAAGTATCCACTGTGCTACAAGACATGGGAGCTGGAGCAGGGGCGAGGCGAGGTCTGCGGATCCTCTCCGTGGCTTTGTGCCAATCACAGGACAGAGCTCTAAGAGTGGCAGGCACACGAGAATTGGACGCCAGTCCTCCTCTGCAGACAGAAACTGGCTGCGCGGGCGAAGGCTTCACTACCTCTAGGGCAATGACGGAAAGGGTGTCCCTCTGAGTGTGTCCCAAACACTGGCATGCCACACGCAGTGCACAGACTTGCTCAGCCCAGGGTTTCGAGCATCGTGCGGGGTTTGTGGTGGCTGGTGTTATCAGCTTGGCAGGGTCTAGAATCCCCAAGCCAACCACCCACAGAGCACGTCTGACAGACCCTCACGGCTAGATTCATCGGGGCAGCAAAACTAACCCTAACCGTTGGCAGCACCGTCCTTCAGGCTGAGTGGCAACAAACCCTTTCTCTTTAAGTTGACTTTTTAGCCATTTATGTCACAACAACAGTGCGTAAGGACAAAGGAGATCCCAGCTGGCCCTTAGCACGAGCCATGGGACCTCCTGGGTGCTCTTCATCACCGTCACCATGGCGGAAGATGGTTGTCCTGGGACCCGTGTCTGCAGAGGCTGACAAAGCCATTGCACTAAACACCGCTCTTGGGGTCTCAGACATCCAGGGAATGCTGGGGGCTTGCTCTCATCACTCAGGGGAGATAGACCCAGAGCGGCAGCAGACGCCCGAGGGAGGCGGCAACAGGGACCCCACAGAGAATTCAGAGCACCCACCTGTAACCGATGGCGAAGATGAAGGCTCCTGCCACGAACGCAATGAGGGAGAAGAACACCTGTACGTAAACTGGAAGACAAGGCCTGGCTCAGCATCTGGACCCACAGTCGTCAGGAGAGGGGCCCCGTGTGGCCCAGTGCAGCTCACTGTCATCCTGCAGTCCCTCAGCCCACTGGATCAGGATGCCGCAGCTAAGACAACATTCACTGTCTCTGGGCTCCTGAGCCCAACATGTCTCCACAGGGGGAGTCAATGTGATGAAGTCTCACAGGAAGACTCAATGTCATGACGTCTTCAGGAAGAGGCTCTCTAGCTCCCACCATACTTGCCTTCACGGGGTTGTGTGAAGCCAGCGTTTGAAGCTCTTGTAGGCACAACAGTCACACTATCACCAACCAATGCTCTAATTATTACATTCTTCGCTATCCCATTCTCCATTCACTCAAGGGAAACAGTTTACCTTGCTGTCAACATCTGACCCAAGGGATGACTCCATTCAAGCCCCTACCCCTGCCCCCTTCTAAATGACTTTCAGGTGTCCTTCACCGGACAGGAAAAGAAGACTCTGCTGGATGTGATGTCCTTCAAGAATATTTCTGTAACAGGGGCCTTAGAATAGCAGATGTTTGTTGCTATACAGGTCTGGAACCAAAGCATCTCCCAGACCTGAAGGCTCTGAGAATCCCCAGCCTACTTCATTATGGCTTCTGGTGTTAGGGTTAGAATTGGGTTAGGGTTAGGGTTAGGGTTAGGGTTAGGGTTAGGGTTAGGGTTAGGGTTAGGGTTAGGGTTAGGGTTAGGGTTAAGGTTAAGGTTAAGGTTAAGGTTAAGGTTAAGGTTAAGGTTAAGGTTAGGGGTTAGGGTTAGGGTTAGTGTTAGGGTTAGGGTTAGGATTAGGGGTTAGGGTTAGGGTTAGGGGTTAGGGTTAGGGTTAGTGTTAGGGTTAGGATTAGGGGTTAGGGTTAGGCTTCTTTGGCTCATCTGTGTTTCTGTATCTTTTCTCTTTGAAGACATGGGGCCTGTTAGGGTTAGGGTTAGGGTTTAGGGTTTAGTGTTTAGGGTTTAGGGTTAGAGTTAGAGTTAGGGTTAGGGTTAGGGTTAGGGTTAGGGGTTAGGGGTTAGGGGTTAGGGTTAGGGGTTAAGGTTATGGTTAGGGTTAGGGTTAGGGTTAGAGTTAGGGTTAAGATTAAGGTTAAGGTTAGGGGTTAGGGTTGGGATTAGAGGTTAGGGTTAGGGTTAGGGTTAGGGGTTAGGGTTAGTGGTTAGGGTTAGGATTAGGGGTTAGGGTTAGGGGTTAGAGTTAGGGTTAGGATTAGGGGTTAGGGTTAGGGGTAGGGGTTAGGGTTAGGGGTTAGGGGTTAGGGTTAGGGGTTAAGGTTAGGGTTAGGATTAGGGGTTAGGGTTAGAGTTAGGATTAGGGGTTAGGGGTTAGGGTTAGGCTTCTTTGGCTCCTCTGTGTTTCTGTATCTTTTCTCTTTGAAGACATGGGGCCTGTTAGGGTTAGGGTTTTGGGTTTAGGGTTTAGGGTTAGGGTTAGGGGTTAGGGGTTAGGGGTTAGGGGTTAGGGGTTAGGGTTAGGGATGTTAGGGATTAGGGTTAGGGTTTGGGTTAGGGGTTAGTGGTTAGGGTTAGGTTTAGGAGTTAGGGTTAGGGTTAGTGTTAGGGTTACCATTAGGGTTGGGCTTCTTTGGCTCCTCTGTGTTTCTGTGTCTTTTCTCTTTGCAGACATGGGGCCTGTTGGGGTCATCCTGCTCCAGTGTGATGACAGCCTCTCTACTAATCACACATACAAAGACTCTTGTCCTAGTTAGCATCAACTTGCATAGCCTAGACTCATCTGAAGCAAGAGTCTCAGTTGGCTGATGTTATCAAGGTGGTCTGTGAGCCCAGCTAACCATGGGTGGGTCTACACTTGGCAAGCGGTCCTGGCCTGTGTAAGGACGCCAGCTGTGTGTGCGCATGAGTTAGCCAAGCAGTATTCTCCCACAGTTCCAGCCTCTAGGGTCCTGCCTTGACTGCTCCAAATGATGAGTTATAGCCTGGAAGTGTAAGCCAGATTAACCTTTTACACATCCATCGAAAGGACACTAGAGCAGAAATTGGTACCAGGGCTTAAGTAGTATGTTGCTGTAATGGACCTGACCATGCAATTTATATCTTTGGACTAGTCTGTTGGAGGACTGTAGGTGGTTTTGGAACTTTGGACTACAAAACCCATGAGTGTTCAGGGCTTAATGAGCTGATGTTGAGGAGGCTTGGAAAACAATGCTGAGAATAACGCAGTGGAGGCCTGGCTTGTGAGGTCTCAACACTTCATAGGCACTATGTGTGAGAAAAAATTGAACTGACAATCTGTGGTTGCTGGTCAGGCGAAGGCTGGAAATCATTGGTGATTAATAAGAGACTGGCACCATTGAGGTGATAATGCCCATTGTTCTTTGGGGCCATAGAAAGTATTTCCTCCAAGTCAACACTTAGACATTATCATGTAAGAAGGCCAAGACCACATCTCACCCTGGAGAATGAACTTGGCAATATGTAAAAGTCACCCACCTTCATGCTGTTTTGAGGGCATGAAAGATGAAAGACTGAGGGACTAAGGGAAAGCAGCTGAGACCATGTGGCTGGGTCAGAATCCGTGAAGAGAAGACAAGAGCCCAAGGCTGAAGGTGCATCAGTTGTAATGAAAACCCCAGGACATTAGAGATACCAGAACCATTTGATGTCCACCAAGAACACCAGCAAGTGTGGAGTGTAGCTGGCCTGAACATACAAGACAACCTGCATATTCTGAAAATGACAGAGCTGAGGAGGTGTGGCTGACCAAAGCCTTTGAAGCCAAAAGAGCACCAGTGATCTTCTGGTAGATGCCAAACATTGAACTACAGAATCGGTCTTAGTTCTGCTTAAGTTTGAGTGTTCCTATGTCATGGTTCTTTTGGAATAAAATATATTTAACTTGTTTTTTATTTTTACAGAAGTCCACAGTTAAGAAACCTCAGAGTCTTTAAGAAACTTGGGATTCTTTTAGAATTTTGTATAAGTGCTCTGCCTACAAGTGTGTGTGTGTGTGTGTGTGTGTGTGTGTGTGTGTACTGAGTACATGCATGGTGACCACTAAAGTCAGAATAGGGTATTGAGTTCCATAGAACTGGAGCTACAGATGGTTGTGAGCCACCTTGTAAGTGCTGGATACTGATCCTGAATCCTTTTAAAGAGTAACAAGTACTCTTAAACACAGAGCCATCTCTCCAACCCCAGAGCCCTTGGACTTTTTAAGTGGTAAAATGTTTAAACACTATGGGAATTTTATGTTGGACTGTGTTTTATATTCTAATATTACCCTATATCTTTGAGACAAAAATAAAAAAAAATTGTGGCTTAAAGTGGGGTGTGTGTGTGTGTGTGTGTGTGTGTGTCTAAGAGGTAGACTGTCCTGGCTAGCTGTCAACTTGACAGATTAGAATCACCAAAAAAGAAGTCTCAACTGAGTAACTGTCAATATCAAGTTGGTTTAATCATGATTGAGAGATTTTCTTGATTGTTAACTGATATAAAAGAGCACAGCCCACTATGGGTGGTACCATCCCCTAGCCAAGTATCCTGGACTATATGAAGAAGCTAGCTGAGAATAAGCCTGAGTGACCTAACAAGCAATATCCCTCCATAATTCCTGCCTCTGGGTTCCTGCCTTGAGTTTCCTGGGTCTGTGACCTGGAAGAGAAAGCTAAATATTTCTCTCCCAAGTTGCTTTTGGTCAGCATGTACTGTCACAGCAACAGAAAGTCAACTAAGGCAACGCCCTTGACAAGACCAATCACATACACCAGCCCCCAAAATCAGACATAAGAAAGAGTTCAAGTCCCAGCACAGCTAGAGAGCAAGTTATCCCCTAGGCAATGGGCAGGATCCCAACAGGATCCATGAGCCCTGGACTACTTTGAGGTTCCCTGGAAGGCGGAACGACAGGATCCCTTACATGAGGGCGAAGCAGAGAGCTGAACGAGGGTTGAACCAGCAGCTCATGATGTCAGCACAAGTCTTTCCATCTCTCACTGATGTGAGCCCTAAGGCAGACACCAAAAACTGGCTATTCCAGTCTCACCAGAAGCAGAATCTCCCAACTGACAGAGACGATGGCCACATAAGCCTGGTTGCTAGGTTTGACCCACCCAGCCGCAGCCCCCGTGAAGCCTGTGAGCTATGGCGTCGAGCCTCTGAACTTTGGGGGCAACTTACTACAGAATAGAGCGACACAGTACAAAGTGTCATGAGGAGACCTCCACTCACGATGTTGATTGAGTACACAGAATCAAATGAAAGAAAATGTTCGTGGCTGAGTCAGGGGCTTTCAGGTAAAACCCCACAAGTTCTTGAATGCCAGAGTGATCACATCAGAACCATACGTGAGCATGGCACATGTGATATTTTCATGTTTTACTCTCGGCACCTGCCCCCTGTGGTAGTGTTCTCCCAGTGCTGCCGTCAACTTAACAAAAGCAAGAGACGGGCTCTGCGCGTCCCTCCGCACACCATCCAGTCGCATGCGTGGTTGTCACATATTGTCACTGCTCTTCCCCAGACAAAAGAAAGGGCTATTTTCCCAGGGGTAACGGTTCCCCAGCGGACTTAACAAAAGTTTTGAAATCATCTCAGCAAGTCCCATGAAGAAACTGAAGTCAAATACTTAGAAGAAATGACATATTAAACAATGTGCCCTAAATCAAGACGGAAGAGTGAAGGCACGTCTTCCCCGTCTAGCTCCTGGTTCCTTTTCGAAATATCTAATGCTAATTCCCCAAGTTCATATTCTTAATAATACAGATTATGCCATAACACAATGTGCACTTCAAACCAGCCTATTTAAGAAGTTGGTGAAAGGTTTTCATAACATGGAATTATATGCACAAAGAACTCATAATACCCTGTCACTGAATCCTACAACTTACACAGCACAAAGGTTCACTTGCCGCCTTGAATGAGAAAGATGTCAAAGAAATGAAAAATAATTTGAGGGCACAGTGAGAACCCAACTGTAGGGCTCCCTGCCCAGAATCTTCCTACGGATGGCCCCACCTCTCAATGTGGAAGATGTCAGAAGCTGAGAAAAAGCAGCACCCACACACGTGTTTACGAATGGGGGGGAAGATGGACAGAGGGGCAGTATCTGTGGCCATGACATAACGTCATGATCCCTTGCCAAACAGAAGCTCCGAGAGTCTGTGCTGTCTTCTGGGTTCCTGAAGGAACACACAACTAAGATGCTACAGGGACCACGGCAGCTTGTTCTCAAGAGAGGGACTAGTTGTGGGCCTAGTGTGGGCAATGGGTGGGGCGCACACTCACGAAATCGCTAGCGTCTTCTTAAAAATCTACCAGAAGCCTGTCCAGGGGACATAACAGATTAAAAAGCAACAGTTTATCTAGATACATCTCTGAAGAGGAGGTCTGCCTAGAGGTATCAGCTCCTCAGGTCCCACTGTTGGGATTCTATTTCATGGGGTATGTAGCAACCGAGGTAATTACTCCAACCCTTGGCTCAGAGTAGAAACTTAGTGTGCCTCCCACGAGCATGTGGAAATGACTGGACACTCCTGTTAAATGTCTCATGCATGCTCCTTCCTCCTACTTGTCAAGAGCTCTAAAGGTAGCACTTTCCAGACACACTCTGTTGCAGAAGGACTCCTGGTCACTTTCCTGTTGTTGTGATAAAACACCCTGTCTATGCAACTTAAGGAAGGATTTATTTCAGCTCACAGCTCAAGGGGTCCATCCAGCATGGTGGGGAAGACAAGAAGGCAGAGTTGGTCATGGTGTGTCCCCATCCAGGAAGCAGAGAGGGATGAATGCCTGGGCTCAGCTCACTGTCACTGTCACACGGTCTAGGATCCCTCCCTGGGGAACAATGCCACCCACCATGGACAATTAATGTATCTCCCCATCTCAATTAATGTAATCAAAACGATCCCCAAAGGCATACCCAAGTGCTATCATCCAGATGATTCTAGAACCCATCGAGTTGACAACTGAGTAGCCTGTCACGACTGCACTTGTTAACCCGATACCCAAACACATCACCCTAGATCATCACTTTCTGCTTCTTATCCCCAAAGTCTCAGGTTCATCTCAGAATATAAAATACCATCCAACTTCAAAAGGCCCCAGGATCTTTAACAATTACAGAAGCTTAAAGTCTAAATAAAACCCACATCTCATCTCAGATTTAAGGCAATCTCTCAACTGTCAGGTCCTATAAAGTAAAAAAACAAAACAAAACAAAAAACAAGTTACATACTTCCAACATACAACAATGTTGTACAGAATAAACGTTGCACAGAATAAATATGTCCATTCCGAAATGGAAGAATCTGGGTATATCGAGACATGACTAGGCCTAACTGAGACGGAATGCCAGCAAGGCAAACACAAATCTTGCAACTCCATGAGCAGCATCTGGGACTCAGAAAGCAACTGGCTGGTTCTAGAGGACTTAGATAGCCTTATCCTCCAGTTATGCCACCCAAAACACACATGGCCTCTCTGTCGGGCTACTTCTATGCCATTTCTAGAGCTTTCCTTGGCCGCTGCCCCGCAATCCTGGCATCTCCACTACCCTAGGGCGTCCACCATAACTTACACTTTGCCTGCGAGGGAACCTATTTCAGACTTTCTTCCTTCAGATGAATTTGGATCTTCACTTCATTGCGCCGCTAATGGGTGGGGCCCTCGTGAGTCCTTTCCTACCGTCCCCATGCCCCGTGTCTTGTGACCTCTTCGGCAATTACACCTGCTCGGTCAACACTGAGCTCAAGGCTCTCCTGTCTCAAAAGTCCCTCTGCCAGACAGGGAATCAGTTCATCTGTTTTTAATGCAGCTTTGATCAAATTCTTAGAACACAGGAACCTACAACCAACCAGAATGCAGACAGCAAGTGACCATGTGGCATTACTGAGCCCCAACCGCGGCTTCTACAACACAAGTCCTCTACCCAAGGCTTAGTGATCGTGGTGGGAAAGGAGGCATCAGAGGAACAGGAGCTGCTGGGAGACTGTCTCTCCTACACATGTCAAAGCTACACCCATGAGTCCTCACCAGCGTGGCTGCCTAAACATGACCTGAACAAAGGCATTGCCAGCAGACGTGCTAATGTGGGTAACATCTCATGGGGCCAACCCCAGACAGAGAACCACAGAAGCTAAGGAGTGGGAACACTGAGGGTAGAAGTCATCTTGTCTAGGGAAGAACCCCCAAAGTAGCTCTCTAGCACACAGTGGTCAGCCCCAGAGTCACACTCAGGCACGTGACTCTACATGGAATGATCACTTTTGTAGTTATATATTTAGGAATGTCTATGTGTCTGTCTGTATGTATATGTGTGTAAAGAAAATAGGTCATGAAATTGAAGAAAAGCAAGGGGTACATGGGAGAGACTGGAGGGAAGAAAGGGAAGGGGAAATTTGTATTTCAATTTAAAAAATTAAAAATTCTTTTTAAAAATGAGTGCATACTGCTCTTAAAGAAAACCCACATTTGGTACCCAGCACTCTGATCAGGCATCTCACAACCACCTGTTAATATCAGCTCCAGGGGATAAACCTTTTCTGACCTCCACATGTACACACATACACAGAGACAGATGTGTGCACACACAGAGATAACTCTGTGTGTGTGTGTGTGTGTGTGTGTGTGTGTGTGTGTAAAATGTTTACAAGTAAGACTGACATGTAGCCTCCACAGGCATACCCACAGTTGTACCCCTACCCACCCCTCCGGAGAGGGGGCACTAGGGGAAGAAATCAGATCTGTCAAAGTACCCTGCGCTGTGTGATCCCACTGGTATGAGAACGGGTAAATTCAAAGATCCACCCATGGCAGCCGGAGGAACTGAGCGGGAGTGCTAGCAGGGGTGACGAGACGTCCTCAGGTCAGAGTGCTCAAAGCTGTCTGACTTTGTGAACACTAAAACCCACTCAACTGCATCCTTACAGTGGATTTTAGGTTGGGCATTAGTCTGCCTCGCTGCATGAGCCCTGGGATCTACTGCCAGCATGGGGGGCGGGGGGGAATGAACTTTATAGAGTGACCAATTTTTCTCAATAGAAATAATAGAGAGACACCAGCTCTGATGGTTTCTCCCAGAAGGCAGAAAGGGGTCCTGGCACGTGAGGGTTGGCTACTCCGCCCCCAGAGTGAGAAGGGCCCTGAGCCTTCTAAAGTCAGGACCTAAAGAGATGCCGTGAGCCACGAGCCTTGTGATGCTGGTGTGACCACTGTGACCTCTTTGGGAGAAGCCGGTTCCCTGTCAGGGGCCTCCATGACGATGACATGAGGAAGTGTGGCCCTGTCTGCCTCTCCCCGGCTCTTCCTGGTCTGGGGCAGCATATGGCAGGTCACGTTGATGACTAAACGTCCAAAGCCATGTCCATACCCAGGGAAGGGAACACGGCGCTGTGTGGACAAATTCACTCTAACTGGGGGTTTAGTAGAAGGGACGAGCGGGAAGGAGGGGCCCAAGAGCATGAAGCACTGTGCAGAGGGGCAGGGGCTGGATGCCAGCACAGCAAGGGTCCCCACCAGCCATTTCTGCTGCGCGGCCGGCGTGGCCTTTCCTGACATGCGAGTGTTTATCCCTGTTCTCTGACAGAAATTAGGAGTGGATGCATCCCACACAGCTTCCATGATTATCCTTCTGAAAGCTATCAAGCGTGGACATATCTGGGCCTCCAAGGGAATGAAGTTTAATGAAGGTTTGGGGGTGGTGCTTTAGAAAACCCTAGAAATTCAGAATGTCCAAGTCCTGACACGGGAAAAACACTCCAGAGGCAGACTGGACAGGGCCTCTCACTACGACAACTGGTTCTCTGTGGTTCCTCTCTGTTCCTTCCCACTCTTCACGGATAGCTAGGATGTCTAGAAATGGTTCCTCAGGAGCAAGGTGGGCGGAACAGAGTAAACAGCCAGCCCCGACGCTCCCTGGATAGCCCTAGCCTGATCTCAGGACTGTATTGTGTTCTAATGTGGCGCTAAAATGATCTCAGGAGAAACCCAGTCACATCATATCCCTCAGTTGTCCCCAGGCCTCAGCTAGATACCACCAGCCTGGCCCAATCAGACTCTCAGCTGGCTGCAGCCAGCAGCACCCTTTATCCCGCAGCTGTCTTGAGAGGGACAGTCTCACACCCAGCCTTCGTAACCCCAGCCTTTTCCAGGAAGGAGACTGGTGAGAACCCCCTCCCACTCAGCACAGCAGAGTTATGTGAGGTTGTGGTGGATGGGACAGGTGGGGACGGGTGGGACGGGTGGGGACGGGTGGGATGGGTAGGACAGTGGGACGGGTGGGACGGGTGGGGACAGGTGGGACAGGTGGGGACGGGTGGGGACAGATGGGGCGTGACACAAACAGCAGACAAGGAGCAGGACTGGATCACTCACTGGGAACAGCTTTCTCGTAGCAGACGCCCTTGTAGAAACAGCACCCGAGCTGCCTGCACTGGTCCCTGGTGACGTTGTAGTCACAGATGTCATACAATGGGATGTCACAAACTGCAAGGCACAGACACAGCACTGACTTGGCAGAAAACAGGGTGGGATGGGGGTCGGGTGCGCTGGGAGTCTGCCAGATCGAATCAAGGTTCTGTTAATTCCATTACTCTATGAGAACCCTGCTTTGAGACGGGGATGAGAATTAAATTTCTGAACAAAATAATATAAAGTTAATTACTGAGCATAATACAAGGGCCACTGGGGATCAGGGTGATAAGGCATCTTAGCAGAGACAAGCCAGGCACGGGCTCCACCCGGGCATCCGAGAGGGCTAACACATGACCGTGGGGTGCCCAGGTCACTCCGTGCAATAGGCACACTGAGGTACGGCATGAGCTTCAGCTGGCAGTGGGTTCAGGATTGCTCCTGAATTTAGAAGCTGAGTCCAAAAGACAAAGGTTGAGACTGGAGAGATGGCTCCGAGTCTAAAGGTGAATAACTTGTAGTGTTATTGTGTTGTAGTGTGCTCACATGAACACACACTGTGATGTCTCCTTCATTCAACGTCACAGACACAGGTGGCAGAGTCCAATTCCCCAGAGAAGGCATGTGTGTGAACTGCCCTCCTGGATGGACCGCCAAGGGCACAGAGTTGAGCTGCAAGGCCCAAGATGGACTCTAGGGGACTGGGGACATGGAAGGTCATCGTGTTCTGTGTATGGACACTGTGCCCCTCTGGCTCGGGATCAGCCAGTTAGGTCCACTCTACTCACCACAGGCCTCCCAGAAGGCACAGGGATGGCCTAGACGCAGTGCACAGCCACTAGCAGGAACAGTTTAATGTTGTGACAACATTAGAGGAAGCGACCTTAATTGAATATGCAGATCAACTTAACAGGCAGGTTAGACTTACCAGGCAAAGGCCAAGCCTGAGAGAGGACGGGCGTCCTTCCACCTTGCCTCTGCAGGCAGTCCCTGCTGGGCCTTCGTAGGAAAGCCTGATCTCCAGTCCCCAGGTTTGCCCATTTTAGACAGTCACGCACAGTGTACCTGTGGGGCCTTGTTAGACAGGCTCCTGCCCCCCAAGCATGCAGAGAGCCCACCTGAGGAGAAAAAATCTTTGTGCCTGGGCAAGCAGATGGGACTCACACCGAGCAAGGGCACCGGGAAGGTGTAGACACACACCCCCCCCCGCCCCCCAGGGGCCAGGGGATGTTGATCAATTCCCGGCTTTGCTCCAATTTTACTTTGTGTTGTATAAAATTGTTTCCTCTGACTACTTTGCCCCAGAGAGACTCCATTTGACAAGTGACTTTTGACTCTACTTTGAGGATGGGAGATGACCACACCCTTAGGCAGAGACATGAACAGCACCAAGTGTCCGGCTCCGCCCACTCAGCATAAACTGATTGACAGAGGACTCAGTCTTTAGAATGGAAAGAGCGCCGTTTGACAATTCACTGGGGTGAATCTAAGATTGTAGGGAACCTGGGCATGTTAAAATCTTATCACACAAACTGGGCTCACCAGACCCAGGGAAGGTTGTAACTTCCTCCCCTGTCCCGCTCCCCCCCCCAAAGAAATGGAGACCCCAATGGCCTGTCAACTGGTATCAGTGTGGAGTTACAGTCCTGTCCCCACTATGACGTGGCCTACTCAGCTGCTGTCTATCCATCTGCCTATTCACCATGTGGGCTTGCTGTGTGCCCATGTGGTATCCAGTAAACGGCTGCCACTGCTGCTACAACATACCATGTGGATATCTTGTCAACTAATTCATCTGACATCATGGAAAGGCACCATCACGTGCGTCTGTTTCAGAACTCATGACAGGGTGGCTTCGGAGCAGGCTAGCCTGTGCACACTTGGCCGAGACCTTTGACACCCATGGATCCCTCTCGGGATGTCTGGTGAGAGACAGGCAGGAGGCCAGGCGAGCCAAGGGTCTGGAAGAACATTTATCAGGGCCAGCGTGGACGAGCTGGGTTCCCCCCTGCCAGGTGTCCCACAGCCTGTGCCTCCACCTGGGCTGACATCAGGCTCTGTCCCCCTCTGGGTTACTCCAGCAGCAGCTCTTCAGGTTTTGCTCTGCCCTGAGAGACCCCACGTTGAGGATGAAGGAAGACACTCAGTCTGGTTGAACAACAGCACCTGTGGCAGGAGCCAGCCAGGTGGGACAGACTGACTTACGCCTAAAAATAGAAAGGACACCGTATCTCAAACAGAGCAAATGAGATAAGACCAGGTGTGTCCAGGGTGCTATGTGCACTGACTACTGGAAGGAATCAGGATGAAAGAGATGCACGGATGCTTGAAGATCAGACCAAGAGCTTGCTGGACACGCCCCAGGGAAGGTGTAACTCCCACACCTGGACCACTCAAGGACACCTCACCACCTGGTAGCAGTGCCACCACCAACCTGGCCATCCCAATGGTGCATCTGAACCAACAGGAATTCCCAGTGGTCTCAGGGGCTTTGGCTCAGCTGGGTGCCGACTGACGATGTCATCTCAGTTGTCAGGTCACTGTCAGTGTCACCTTCCACTGTCCTGGCCTCCACCCTACCTTGTGCCCACAGCTCAACTCTGCTGCTGGGGCTCAACTCTACCCTGACCCCAAGCCTCTGCATCTCTATCAGCACCTCCAGATTCTGCTCTTGTCTCTCTTTGGAAGTCCTTGAACTCTCCTGAGTCCTGTGTAGCACTTTGTTGCCCCCTTCTGAAATACATACATACACATATATGTATGTAAGTATATCCATATATATGGATATACATATATCCATATATATAGCCAGTATATATTAATATGATATAGTAATATATTTATTATTTATATAATTTATTGTATATGCAATAAATTTAATGTTGATATATAACAAATATTAATATTATATAATACATAATATATCCACTGAGATGTTTTACTGTGTGACGTGTGATCGGAAAACTGATATTAATAGTTACAACCAAACTATGAGAACCCATGCTCAATGGCCAGGAAAGTGAAAGCGTCAGTGTGCCACCAAAGCTGTTGAAATGTGGATGTATTGTTACTCAGAAAATTCCCACACAGTAGAAAGGAAACCTAGCTTCACCTCTCTACATTTACCCAACAAGCCTTTGAGGCTGAAAGGGACAATAGGAGTGTGGTCCCTGTCATTTCCTGTGGTCCAAGCCAGAAGGCCAGCAGACAGGCAAAGCACAGGCTCGCACAGCTTGGGAACACCAGGAAATCTGGAGACCAAGTGGGGACCATTCTTGCCCCAGGGCTACAGCTCAACCATTCCCAGATACCGTATGCACCCCTAAGACAGCCTCCTACCCCAGGACACAGCTTACCTGTATCCCGAGGTCTCCTCTCACCTGGCCCCTAAAACCTGCACTGGGGTGTCCCAGCCCAAGCAGAGGTTTTCAGGGCCAGTGTCCAACAGCTCCCAGGAACCTCTTGCAGAGATAGGTGGGTACTGATCCCCACCCCATGAAGACAGTTCCCCAGGGCTCGTGGCTGTAAACAGTGACCAAGAGGCTGTTCACAAGGACCTGAAGGACAGGGTTCCTCCACCCTTGGTTATAGCTACTGCTTAACCAAAGCAACAGAGCCACTCAGTCCTAGCCAAACATACAGAGCGTTTTGGCCCAGCAGTTTCTGCTGCTGTCTGTGGCCCCAGGCGGCCTACATCTCCCTACATCTCCAAATCTTGTTTGTTCTGAATCAGAAATTGCAATCAGCCTTTTCAAGAGTCTTCAGCCTGGGGAGGTGCCTGACCCCAGCATGAGGTGCCTCCCCAGACCCGCCATGGCTGGACCTCCCCTCACTCTAGGGAGACATTGGCTTTCTTTCAGGGAATCCCATAGAAACATTCCTGGCCTGCCTTCCAAAGGAGACAGACAAAAGGTGAGCCCATTTCTTCTCTGCTTCTCCAGGGCACGTGGCATAATGGTAAGGCATGAATGCATGCTTCATTGAGATAACAAAGGGGAGTTTCAAGCCTGGGAGCACACAGTTCTAGGAGGTTCTCCCACCTGACTTAAAGTGGATGCAATTATACCACGTACAGTCAAGGGGCCTTCGAGAGAATCAGTTTGCATGGCCCCCATACTCAAGGGTCAAGTGTCTAATGCCTGCTTACATAACTAATGGGGAGGCAAGGTGTGCTTCCTTGTTGAAAAAAAGAACTTATCATATAAAAGTCTCTTCTGAGACCAAAGTTTTAAAGGGACTGGAGAGAAGAGCCAACTAAAAATCCTGCTGCTTCTTCATGTGGTCTGAGACGTCCCAAGGGAGCTGCTCTGTAGTGACTCAAGACTCAGAGATCTCAAGGTGGCTCCCGGGGTTACCTGGAAACACACTTCCCTGCCTCCCTTGATCATAAGCCAGATGGCACTGACAGCCAAATTCTCCATGCAAACAGCCCCAACAGCCTTCCCACATTACCTGCAAACTTCCTCAGAAGGTGTGCCGGGGACTTCTTGACTTCTGTAGTCTCTTTCATGGTAGCAGCTGGCAGGGATTCAGGGATCAAATATGCCTGGAAGACAGGACACCTCAGAACAAGGGGCCCCAGAGCACCCACACCTACAAGATGGGAATACACCAGAATAGAGGGCCTAGACCATCCAAACCTGAAAGACAGGATACCTCGGCACGCAGAGAACAGAACTTACATATCTAGAAGATAGCACAGGATACCTCAGCACATAGGGGCCTCAGAGCGTTCACACCTAAAGACAGGGCAGGACAGGGTGGCAGGGTGGCCATCTTTTGAGTGTATTGTGTGGTACTAGAGAATTAACAAGTCCAGCTTTGAGGACTTTTCCTGGCCCCAGGGTAGAGGGTGTGGCCACCAACCTGTCCATCATTTCCAGAACTGAGTTCTCTGTATTGCCTCTCTGGTAGCCTCTAAATAGGAACAATGTTTTGGTTAAACCAGGAACTGGCTACCTCTTCCTCTTGTCTATGGCTAAAGCTTGGGGGGAAGGAGTAGACAGTCCCTGCTAATTGTGACATCATTTGGAGGCTTGAGGTCATAAAGGGGTTACAGCATCTCATTCTAGGGAATGGGTGTGGAGAGAGAAGTCCATGCACACTTATGGGCTGGGGATAGATGCCCTGTGCAAGGTACTGTTCTGAAGCCTCAAGTTAAGAGTTCAAGTCCCCTGGGCTGGAGAGATGGCTCAGTAGTTAAGAGCACCAAATGCTCTTCCGAAGGTCCTGAGTTCAAATCCCAGCAACCACATGATGGCTCACTGCCATCTGTAATGAGATCTGATGCCTTCTTCTGGTGTGTCTGAAAATAGCTACAGTGTACCTACATATAATAAATAAATCATTAACAAAAAGAAACTTTGGGGAAAAAAAAAGAGTTCAAGTCCCCCTTTCCTGCAAGCTCCATGTGCAGAATCCTGACCTTGGCTGTAGGATCACTTTCAAATCTTGCCATGTGACTTTTGTTTTCCGGGAGCAGGTTTTTGCAGACACTATTAGGGTACAGTCACAAACAGAAGGTGCCCTCTGTCCACAGGAGATGGACGAGGCACTGGGAGCCCTGTGTCTACATCCCCTGATATGTCCTGGGAAGGGGGCTGTAACCGTGAAAAAATCTTTCTTTTGCTCCTTGCTGGAAACTGTCATACGTTTCAGTATTTTCCAGGTGTTGCAAGAATCCCAAGTGGGTCAGGGCTGGGGAATGAGTGGGGAATGAGCTGCTGGAGACGGTCCCCTTCCTAACTGCAATGCTCTGCCAGGACCCTCCCTGCAGCACACAACTTAAGGCCAACACAGGGCTCTGGAGGCCGCAGAGGCCGGCCAAGCTGCTCTCACCTCGTGCTAACATCGATGCAGTATTTGATTAACTTGGTTTTATTTGTAAACAAACGTGGTTGGCATTTAATAACCAAGAGGATGTGCATAAGAAGTGGCTCCTGCAAACATGGCAACTTTACAGAATTAAAAGCTGGTGGCTGCATAATAGGAGGGAAATTAATTATCCTGGGAGCTGCTGCTCCCTGGGGAGAAGCGGGTAATCAGCTGTCACTTAAGCTGCAAGTGTGCCAGGTGCAGAGGCACCAGAGGTCTGGCTTGCATGTGGAGGGCGGGAAACCGGGGGCTGCTTGGCGAGGCTCCCTTTCTTTCAGTTTCTCAACTTCACAAGGGCAGGGGCCCGCCGCAGGGCAAGGCTGAGCTGGAGGAACATCTGGGCTCAGCAGAAGCTGGGACCCAGGTCCAAAACAGCCCAGGGCTCGGGCCCCTGGTGTGTTCAGAGGGAAGGTGTGTGCATGCTCCCAGCCCACAGTGCCACGGGCAGAACCACGAAACTGGGCCCACAGAGCGAGCACCTTTGAGTCATCACTCAGGCCAGGTCTGTGTGGTCTCCCAAGTCTGCCCTTTGTTGGAGAGTCCTCGATGCCAGTGTTGACCAGCAATGGCATCTTCCCGAGTGTTCATCTTCACAAGGCTCTTACACATTCTTGGTTCTGTCCATCCTCTCGAAATCTGAGGAACTTCTCCTTTGAGATGTAGAACAGAAATGTCAAAATACAAGGCTTCCTAGGCGTGGCATGAAATCGATTAGAGGAGCCGGTACCCTGCAGTCTGGATCCCCCAAGCCCAAGCCATCTCCACGGTCCCCCGCTTCAACCGCCATCGCTTCCGGCACTCTTCGGTCTTCAGGTCTTTCATCGTTCACAGGATTTCACTTTATTGATGTTTCTTGTTATTAATAAAAATAGACTATCTTGCCCCTGGCCTATTGAAAATTGATCTCTAGACAAATATTCTATTCTGTACCATGGTTTCTAACACACGTTTACATTTTTGACACAAACAGCATTGTCGGCAGCAGCGAGTGCTCCAGTGGGGTTCCTAGGACCTGTGCACCCCCTTTCTGCCATGTGCCGGGGGGACTGGACCAGTAGTGAATGAGGCTGTCTTTACTACTAGTCAGAGAAGGTGGCCTTTCCATTGCCACTAACGTGCTATGTGTTGACAGTAAGCCCTAAGCCCCAGACGACAGCCACACACCCGTTACACAGCCTGTCAAGCCGAGTGGCTGGTTGGGACGTTATAGATCTACATCCAAACAATCCAGGGCTGGCGTTAGTCCTTCAACAGCCATTCACGGCCCTACTTCTGGGTTAAACCTAACATTTTCCTCTGTCTAGCAGGTAAAACCTGTTACAATGTATCAAAATACCATAAACATCCACACAGCCAAGAGCTAAGGAAGTAATCTCTTGGCATCTGAAGCCTGCTATGAAGCCCCCTGCTAGCCAGGCATGGTGGCACACACCTTTAATCCCAGCACTTGGGAGGCAGAGGCAGGTGGATTTCTGATTTCATGGCCAGCCTGGTCTACAGCGTAAGTTCCAGGACAGCCAGGGCTATACAGAGAAACCCTGTCTTGGAGAAAAAAAAAAAAAAAGCTCCTGCTTCCCTGTTACCCAGTGCATGCCCCACCAGGGCATTGCTATTGTCCTTTGATTTGTTAACTATGGACCTCCGTGCAACTGTTGCTGGTCACTCCTATTTGTCTCTTGAGGTAGAGGCTGATACTTGCATCTGCTGTGACCCCATTACCTGAAGATGGGGGAGTGTCCAGACCGCAGGTGTGTTAAGCAGCACACCTGCCTGATGCTCCCTGACCACTACAGGACCTTCCCTTCCACACTCCTGTCCTCAGGGTTTCCAAAACAGCAGAGTAATTTAGAGGAGAGAACTGTCCCCGTTTAAGGAGTGTCTAACAGGGTGAGTTCTGTCAAAGGCACCTTGAGGCCTGGCCTGTGACTGGTCACAACACAGACAGCAGAGGAGCCTCACCGGCTAGAGCAAACCTTTCCCAACAGCACCCTAGAACGGCTAGAAAGGAAATGCGTTTAGAAAGGAGGGGCAGCTAGCCTGCCCCTCTCACCTCACCCGCAGGGCCCAACTATATTATAGAGAGCTTTGCACTTCCACAAAGCAATTGCCTGCTGCTGTCACTGAGAGAGGTGGGGAGGGGCAAGGGCAGAGGGAACGGGGTGGGGGAGGACATGAGGATGGGCTGGGGCAGTTGAGAACAGAGGTTGCTGCTCAGCATTGCCGCAGAGCCCGGTGCTGGGGCAGACGAACTGAGAGATGAGAAGAGACAGGCTGCGGGGAATTCAGGCAGACTCAGGAGTCTTTAACAACCAGGGGGCTGCCGTGCAGACACGTCTCTATTGCATACTATGATACTAGTGTCCAGAGCTGTCCAAGTCCCGTCCAGAAAGTATGGCACTCCACTTGTATCTCGGAATATAAAGTTTTAAAAGTGTTTGATCCATTTTGAGTTCTCTGAGCAGAGTAGGCACGCCTGGAGTGTAAGGGAACACGCCACAGACATGGCTGCTTCCCTGCTCCCTGCTGCATGATCCACGATAAGAGTGAGGAGCCAGCCTGGATGTCCGCAGCAGAGGGAGGGAGGAAGAAGACAGGCCATGTCTGCACAGTGGCATCAGGCCATGTCTGCACGGTGGCATCAGGCCATGTCTGCACGGTGGCATCAGGCCATGTCTGCACGGTGGCATCGTAGCCAGCCGTAAAGCAGCAGCTATGTCACTGGCAGAAAGACAGCGCTGGAGACTATGAGACAAACAGGCCATGTTTTCTCTCCCATGTGCAACCAAGGTTACCTGTGTGCGAACACGTTACATTAAGACAGAGGAGAGATGATTTGGGGAGACTGGCAGTTGGGGGAGGAGGGCGGAGACGAGGCTAACGGTGCGATGTGTTTAGAGTACACGAGCAAAATACCAGTGCGAGAGCTGTGGTCTCATAAAACACTAATGAAAACAAAAAGGCGCATCCACACGGGAAGCAAAGGCTCCAGGCACTTGGGGACCAGGAGGACAGGAATGCCGGCTGTGGTTTTCAACACCCCTGGACCTGGGCTGGGACACACACAGTGACCCTCAGATAGGTCTCCATTGCGACCCAAGCTCCTGTCCTCTGGGGACCGTCCAAGCCACCCTGTCTAGAGAGCAATGGTCTGCAGAGACTGTCAGCTGCCTTCCTGCTTGTCTGCTCAGTGACTGTCATCGGGAGTGGGCAGCGGGCGGGCAGCACCGATGTCGGCTGGAGGAGGCCTGTGTGATCAGGGATGAGGAAGGGTGGTTATAGTGGGTTCGACAGGGCAGGTAGGACAGGAGGAGGCAGGGATGGGGAGAGGAGGGACGGGCAGGCAGCAGGGCCTGGTTGTGAAGGTGGCAGCTCCTTCTGGGCACACACCGTCCGACCCCCAAGCTGAGCTGAGTGGAACTGAAACTGAGGTCCCACCTGAGGGTCTGAGAAGCCGGATGTCCTGCCCCCTCACCAGACTCGCAAGCTTCCGGACGCTGTGGCTGTGCCGGGCAGCCGCTCTGTCTTGTAACCCACTTAGCATCCGTGACCTGATGGGGACACTGGGTACAGGGCAGAGGCCCATGCTCTGAGAAACCTGCCGGCCATGGGGACACTGCATTCATGACCTCCACTGAGCTTCCGGCCTGTTCACTTGGTGTCTGTATGCCCTTCTCCTGGAGCCCCAACTTGGCTACTGTGGTTTGAAAAAAAAAGAGATTCCCCAAATCACGTTAGAAGCTGGCCCTGGGGTCTGGCGGGGATCAACCTGTCTACCCTAACCCGAAGAAACAGCCATGCACTTTACAGCACTGTAGAGGCCTGAGAGGATGGGCAAGGACTGGCTGCAGACCCACAGCTGCCTCTTCCCTTAGAGGAGTGAGTGCTGCCACTTGGCCACCAATCTGTGAGGACTGCCCAGCGTCAAGTGCTGGGAATGGAGAAGATGTTTTAGATGGCATCTACACCTCTACTCCTGATAACCATGAAGGCTTGCACCTGTTAATTCCGGCACTCAGGAGGCAGAGGCAGGGGGAATGCCACAAGTCTGAGGGTAGCCAGGGACACGGAACCGAGTATCTGTTAAAGCCCCAAACCAAAGAGTCTGTACACACTAATTCCAGCCCTGGGAGGCTGAAGCAGGAAGATTGCTGCAAGCCCAAGGCCATCAGCCACTCAACCCCATGCATGCCTTGCAACATTAGGACTGCAACATTGCTGAGGGCCATGCAGACAAACAGGAGAGTGGGAAGCTCCCACACCCTACTCTTGAGCATGGCTACTTGCTAGCAACTGCCCCCACCCCACGAAGCTGTCTACCTCCCCCAGGGAAGTCCATGAGCCAGACAGTGAGCGCCATTTATTCGGACGGAGATGGCACAAACGCACTCCCAGCCTTTGTCAGGGCGAGCGGCGCTCTTGCCTGTCTCATCTCTCCTGCAGGAGTGTGCTTGCGACTTGTGTTCTAGCACGCTGCTTGCATTTCCTTGAAAAGTAGGGATTACTAGAATTTAATACTACTACCAAAAAAGGCAAAGGTGTAATGTGTCTCAAACCAGGCCAGTTGAAACACGTGGTCAATTTTAACACAAGTCTCTAGGCATTTTCACTTGAGGTTTTAGGTTCTGCCTTGCTCTGGGCTCTCTCATCTGAATGGTGGTTGGCCAGGTGCCTCTCCACATGGCTGCCTTGGCAACTGACAGCACTGTCCACCAGAGCTGAGGCCCGCCCGCACTGCCTTGGAGCCCCTCCAGACAGAGCACCACCACTGGGTCCCAACAGGGCACTCCTCACTGGAGGAGCTGCACGCCTAAAACCAGCTCCTGCTCCTCACTGACTGGGCTTGGACTGAGGTCTGCCTCAGTCTCGCGTGGCGGGTGGCTGTCTGTCTCTATCCATCGCCTGCAGGCTTTATGGATGACCAGGGCAATCTGGTAGAAGATGCTGAAGACCATAAAGTGTGTGTGTGTGTGTGTGTGTGTGTGTGTGTGTATGTGTGTTTGTGTAGCCTGGGAGGCCTGCTGCTGCTTCGCCTCTGATATGTGTGTGTGTGTGTGTGTGTGTGTGTGTGTGTGTGTATGTGTGTTTGTGTAGCCTGGGAGGCCTGCTGCTGCTTCGCCTCTGATATGTGTGTGTGTGTGTGTGTGTGTGTGTGTGTGTGTGTGAAGCCTGGGAGGCCTGCTGCTGCTTTGCCTCTGATATGTGTGTGTGTGTGTGTGTGTGTGTGTGTGTGTGTGTAGCCTGGGAGGCCTGCTGCTGCTTCGCCTCTGATATGTGTGTGTGTGTGTGTGTGTGTGTGTGTGTGTGTGTGTGTGTGAAGCCTGGGAGGCCTGCTGCTGCTTTGCCTCTGATGTGTGTGTGTGTGTGTGTGTGTGTGTGTGTGTGTGTGTTTGTGAAGCCTAGGGCCTGCTGCTGCTGCACCTCTGAGATCTGGTCTGATGGGCGCTGTGTCCTTAGAGAAGGGCTACTGAGCATGCGCTGAGGTCTCACAAGTCTGGCTGTTCCATGTGTGCTCCCTGCCTCCCTCCTGCTCGAGTTAGACATGAGTTCTCAGCTGTTCCTGTGGTACTGCCTTCGCTCCGCCCTCATGGACTCTGTCTGACACCTCATGGCCAGTTGGACACTTCCCTCTGTAAGTTGCATTGGTTTTTATCAGCAACAGAGAAGTAACCGACACACCGAGTTAGCTCACTCTCCTTGGGCAAAACTAAGGTTTCTGAAAGAAAGCTGGCCCACAGTACAGTCTGGATCCTGAGTGCCACCAGAGATCCTGGTGCTTAAGGCTTAGTAATACTGGGAGAAATGTGAACCATCAAAGGTAGGTCACCTGGGTGTGTCCTTGAAGGGGACTATTGGCCCCCAGCCCTCCTGTTTGCACCCTTCAGCACCGCACATGGCTACCACAGGCCCTATGTGACAGGGCTGAGCCACCTCTGAAACCAGCTACCTGCCTTCCTCCAGAGCACCCCAGGCCCCTTGTCATAAATGTAAGGCTAGCACATCCCAGGTACACACGCGCATGTGCACACACGCGCACACACACACACACACACACGCACGCACGCACGCACGCACGCACGCACGCACACACACACACGCGCTCAAGCTCTACACTTCTGACCGGCAGCTTTCCCCAGTGTTGAGGGTGTCTTCCAACCCTCTGGACTAGAGGGAGAGAGACACGTTCACCAGGTTAGCTCCCGGCCTCCAGAAAGGCAGGCAGGGCTCTGACTGAACACCACACAGTAATTTTCTTTTGTCAAACAGCAATTCTTGTAGTTAATGACATCCCAGATTCCTTCAGAACACTGGTTTGGTTCAAATCCATGAAATGGCCCACATCCTACCAGAAGTTGTTATTCCAATGTGATGGGAGCCGGGAGGAGCGGGGCGGGGAGAGAAACTACCCGTACAACTTGCTTCCTACTCTCCCACCGTTAAACGCTCCCAAGAGCTTTCAACAGTATTTTCCTACATTAAACACATCAGGATTTTCAAAGCGGAAAAGCCAAGACACACACATGGAGACCATCTAAAGAAGATGAGACAACACAGTTTGAGATAAGAAAACTGAGGAGTTTAATAATTCCAAGGTGTAGCACACACACTGCAGTGGTCAGCCCTGGGTGCGGTCTGCCCGCACCGGGACTCCTGCAGTGCCCCAGGAAGTAGGGGTTGGCATCAAGTGCCCAGGCGAGGGGCAGCAGCTGGGAGAGGACAGTGGAGCATCGGAGGCTGCTACGCTGCAGCACGGTTCAGAACGGAAAGTGCTTCACATCTACAGGACAGGACATGGCTTGATCCCCCTCATCCCTTACAGAACACGGGGGACTTAGAGTTGGTGAGAGGTGCCCTGTGCTGTTGTTATCAAAGCTCCACCCGCAGAGACGCAGGCGAGAAATGGGCGTGTACACCAGGGCCGGGTTTAAAAAGAACTGCTCTTGGGTGCAGATGCTCGCCCCCTGGAGAGCCTGGAAGACACTGGATCCTCAGAAAGACAAGGTGGCGTGCTGACACACGCTCCCCACCCTGTCCAGGGTAGGGGTACTGGGGACATGAATACTCATGGAACACTCCGAGCGAATCATTAAGGCAGGTCTGTAAGAAACCGTCCTGGGGTGCGGACGACAACCTCGGCAGTGGCCAGGACAGTGGCAAACATGGTCTTTGCTTCCTCTTGGCGGAGGGGCTGGCCAGCAACCCAGGCACCTGTTGCCAGCAGTGGAGTTGCAAGGAGTGTTGTTCCTGAGTTGAGACCTGCTGTGACAGCAAACATACTGTCTATTGCTGCAGTATCTTTTGGGTCAGTAGAGTGCTTGAAAAACGGGGATTACCGAAAAGAAATGAACACCTCAGCTTTTCTCCCTGGCACAGACTGAGCTGCTAAGATGCTAACCAGAGTGGGAGGCTCTGGCAGATCCTGACAGACACAACCTATAGACACCTCAACCAGCTAGTGTGGAGGAAGGAGAGAGCACAAGCGGCCTCCGAGCTCCCACACTGAAACCTCCACACGGGACAGGCAAGCAGGGGCTGGGTCACGTCCTCAGGAGAGCAGAGCGGCTGTGCGGAGGCCCCAGCAGCCACATGCTCCTCAGTGTTTAAGGACAAACACCTTTCTAAGGGAAAGCATCTCTGACTTCAAAACAACCTCTCTGGAGGAAGGAAGAGGACAGCTAAGCCCCTGAGGTCACTGTCACTGTTGCCAAACCGGGGCAAGCCTGGTTCAACAGAAGCAGGGCCGCTTGCCAGCCTTCCAGGGCCTGCCTGGGCCTGGGCAGGCAGCAACGCAAGGCGCAGGCACAGCACTCAAGGGCTCTCGCTGTGCTGCTCCACTTCGGGTATGTATTGCTTTACTCTTGCTCAGAGGGTTGGGGCCTTTCGGAGGCCTGGACAATGTCGACTGCAGCCAAAGGCAGAGCAGAGCTCGTGGAAGAAAACGGCCAGCAGTCAAAGCCTGCCCGGCAGCACCGGCTAGAGAATATGGAATAAATAACATCTATGTACAGGGCCAAGATACACAAGGCTAACCCACTTCTCCACACTGTGACCAAGGGCCCAGACAGGACAGGGCAGCAGAGGCGGGCACCACAGCCAGAGAACAGTTTCACTTCCCCAGAACCCATGATGGCCTGGGCATAGCCCTAGCTCAAGACTGGAATACTGCAGTTAAGAACAGAGACACCCAAATTCACTGTGCCCAAGTGCCTGTTCCTGATGGCACCATGGAGCCTGCGCTGCACACAAGTCAGACAGCTGCCCAGGTATCTCTTCACCTTTCTGCTTCCAACACTTCACGCACTTCAGATCCCTGTGGCCAGAAAGGCTGAGAAGGAAATCCTAGCAGGAGGGTTAACCCAGTCCCATCTCAGGTATGTGTTCAGATCCCAGTATTTACAAGGAGTACAAAGGTATGCTATTTATAGAGTCAACTGAAGTCCAAGAGCCAAAGGACTCTGTCAGTCACTGCGTGGAGAAGTGGCAGAGATGCTCCCTCACCCCGGCCTCGGCGTCTGTAACTCACACGTAGCTACCTCAGCAACAGCATTACTCATCACGGCTGCTCGCCTCATGAAGACCACCTTCCTTAGTCCTGCATGTCACTGTGCCGGGGCCAAGGGCCCAGGGCTGCCCAAGAGCTGCTGGTCTTCAGCCTGTGAGAATGCAGTCAGCCTACAGATTGGTTTCGTCCCAAGCAGGGTCGTTCATGTTCTTCAGAACCTTCCTCACCAGCTTCTCTAGGTCCTTCCGGGCCCTCTGCTCCTCCTCTAAGGACTTCTTCATCTTCTTGTTATCCTGCAAGGCAAGCAGATGACAGTAGGTTTGACACCTACAGTGCCTTTCCTCCTAGCTGAATCCTTAGGTAGCCCAGGTTAGGAGGGGCTGGCTAACTGAGCTGAGCCGGGAATGTATCCTGAAGAGTCTCGGCCATGTCCGACTTACAGGCCCGAGGATAACGTGATAAAGGCGCCGGAAGGAAGGGGCTGGGAACAGTGACAGGAACAAGGCCTGCAGACCCACTGCTAGCATTTTAACTCCCCTGTCCAGTCAAGTGCAGAACAGAAGCAACAGCAGCAGAATGAAGCCCAGCGGGAAGGAAGGAAAGCACAGTGCCCCGGACACGGGGAGGAGAGACGGCACTGCCACGTGGAGCCAGTTACCCCACCCTCGGGACGTGGCCCTCCAAAGAGCTGAATCTACACATCACACAATGGCTCACGCAGTGAAGGGGCTTGCAGGGCAAGTCGGACACCCGGATTTGAGTCCCAGAACTCACATACAGGGGAAGAGAACCGACTTTACATATGCTATACCACATGCCCCAGCCCACACCACACACACAAAGCAATGAAGCACCCCTGAAAGGTCAAGCAAGACTGTAGCACACGCGCGCACGTACGTACACACACACACACACACACACATACACACACACACACACACACACACACACACACACACACACGGCTGTACCGTCCCTCCAGCCCTTGCCTGTCACTCCTAAGAAAGGCTGTTGACTTTGTGGTTCGCTTTCAGTACACAATGAGCTTCATGCTTACAACAGTGAGTCCCCTCTTCACCCATTTAAAACAAAAAACTGAATAAAAGTAGACCTGGTCGGCGTACCTGTCTCAACTCTTGGACTTCATCCTTTAATGCGTACACCGTATCCACGAGGCTCCTGCAACAGGAGAGCGAGTGAGCGCAGGAAAGGCAGCAGAGTGCCAAAGAGGCACAAACTGGCAGAGCCTGCCGGGCGGAGCCCGCCTGGGTTCTTCACACTAACCCCAATCCTAGACCGTCACCATCAGTGGGGCCACACCCCAGCCTTCCGCAGACTCTAGGGACTGAGACACCCGTGGGATGGAGTGGGATGGTGGGGAGCCATCTTACTTTTCCTCTATCACTGTCTGCCCGTTGCTCTTGGTTTCTTCGACTATAATTTTTTCTTCTTCTGGAAGCAACACTTGTGGAGCAGATTCTTTGCGTGAACCTGGGTCATTAGAAAGAGAAGGCCCGTGTGAGCGGCACGTGAGCGGCAAGAGAGGGCACCTACTTCACTACACATCACTTATCACACAGTGCAGTGGTTACGCAGGAAGGTCTTTGACTACTCTTGTTCCACTGTCTGTTCAGTGTGGCCAACCAAAAAAACATCACAAAGGAAACAGCAAAGGCAAAGAGCTCTCTTATGACTTATTAAACTCTTTTAAATAATTTCTAACAGCGAGTACACTAAAGGTCTGACCACACTGAGCTCGACACACAATCAAAGTTTAAGCCATTATACCTTAGCAGCAATGCTGGAAAGACCAGACCATGAAAGAATGCGGAATCCTTGTGCTTACAAATGAAAAGGTCTGGCAACTGAAAAAGTTTCAGGGCTGGGGTGGTGGCACAGTGTGAGGGCTAAGATTCCCAGCTACAACATCAGGAAAAGGCTGGACAGTAACGTCTTTTAAAAAATCACTAACGCTGTAACACAATGGTTTAGGAAAAGTGACGTTTACTGACTGATGGCCAGGTAAAAACCATTCACAGCTTTGAGTGGGCAGCAGGAACGCTACCCACAGCCTAAGAGGCACAGCCGCTGACTGGTGACCCCCTCATGTGACATGCACTGTGCCGCAGACATTAGCCTTGAAGGGTAGGTACCAGGAAGAAGAATGACACCATGTGATTACTCCTATTGTTTCTGATTATTCTCATGGTTCTGAGCACCGCCAGCAGATGCACGCACACTGGAGGAAGGACGGGCTCTACGTGAATATGGACACCTGCCGAGGGCTGTGCTCGTCTCAACTCTTCTGAGGAAAGCACATGGCGTGAGGCAGGATGGCTGTGCACAGGGGTTAATTGGCTTTTTGTGTTTCTGGGGTGCCCTTTGTATGTTTTTCCGAAAGCTATCAGATTTTAAGGAGCACTTCTTGGGCACTTTCGTTGGCATGGAAACCCTAGAATAGTGTTTGAGAGAGAGAACTGTGAAGAGCAGCTTCGCACGCAATTTAACCCGTGCTTCTCTGAGGGAACTAAGGTGAGCCACTGCTGTCTAAGCTTACGAACTGTCCCTGGCAGGTAGAGTTAGCTATCTACCAGGGTAACTATGTGGCCTGGAGGACTGTGGCCACGGGCACATCACCCCAGGCCATCCTCTGTGGATCTGCCAAGCCTGATGGACCAGAAGGTGCTCAATCGAGCCCAGAATGACAGAGACCAGAAACACCTTGGGGGGTTTGAGTGGCCATCAAGCCAGGTCTATGTCACATAGCACAACTTTGGCAGTAAAAGGAGGGGTGGTACTGTATATGGTGCGGTACTCCAGCCTTGAGGCCCATGTGAGTAGGAAGAAGGCTGTCACCATCCTAACATGCTCAGAGTATATCCTGTGTGAAAGACTATGCCGGATGATCACGACCCCACCCTGGAGAGCTTGCAGCTCCTTACTCTAGTGAGGACACACCACCTGTCTTTCGCTCCGTGTTTCAAGTCCTGGAGATGGTAGGCTTTAAGATACAGTCCTAGGGAGGAACATGTTTTAAAAACCACCAGCAGGCTGACAGCGTCAACCCCGCCCCTACCCCAGGAGGTGCAAGTGACAGGCAGAAGTCCTTCCGGACAGCCTCCTTGATGTAGCAGGAGCCCACTCTTGAGGCTCTCTTCCTGTCCAGCATTGATGGACACAGGGAAAGAGAGAGAAAGCGCCAGGCGTGTTTACGTGTGCCTCCCACATGAGGGCAGGTGTCTTTAGAAGAAATTAGTGCATGCCGAAAGTGCCAAAATATGAGGACTCCAAAGAATCGGGTGTTTGGGCTGCTGGACCCAACTCCCAGGTGAAGAGGTGGGACCAGGAAACAGCCATGTTTCTTATGGGAATGGATCCCCAGGTCTCCCCATTATCTATTACTATGTAACTTACTGAGGGGTGTCCCAGACTCACCAAGGATACTTTGAATGAAGGTTGACCTTTCAGTTAACCAAAGCGGGCAACCTTCTACAGAGCTGTTCTGAGAGGCACACAGTCTGACAGCCAGCTCTTACCAAATGAAGTCCTAAAAGTCGTGAGTTTCAGTAAGCAACATGATGGATCTGAGGGGCTAAACTTTATGACCCCAGCTATCAGTCGAAAACACATGACAGGGTCCTGGACATGAAACTGCTGGGTGCACAGGGGACCCAAGAACTCAATCAATGTTTAAGACTGTGCTCTGGGTTGAAGGTATAATTGCTCCAACTCTGAGACAGGCAGAGGGAACTGCTGTTGAAGCTGATGGTGGGTGACAGGCCTGTAATGTGGACTGTTCGTCTGTACAGCAGACGCCTGTCAGGTCACTACAAGCCACCCACTTTTCAACCCAACATGCATTTCTAAAATGGTTCTTTTTTTTTTTTTTTTTTTTTAAATGTGTAGCCACCTTTCAACAAAACAATGAAGTATAGCAAAGCCAAGTTTGTAAGTTAGCGGACTATTTTAAGAACAACAGTTTTCTAAAATACATACTTAACACTTTAACTGAAATATTACTATCTATGCTTAGTGGCATCATAGCACAGTTTTCTTGAATACCTAGGTTAGAAAAGAAAGCATGTAACCACAGAACCAGAGAATGTTCTAGAACTTTACATGAAGTCCCACTCACAGGAGCTTAGACATGTTAGCACACTGTGGAGGTCTGCACGGTGGAGAGCTGCCTCACACACTGTGGTCCTTGGGCAGTGGAGTCAGGACCTGCTGTCGCCTTCCTGAAAGACTGCATGCAGCCCTTTCTGAGAGCTACAGTGCACTCTAGAACACTACAGGTTTGGGGAAGGCAACATAAAAGTACTCCTTTTATTTTAATTCAGTTCATGCAAAGCTCCTTATCCAAACAGTGGACTTCTTAAATCTCAGCATCAGTATCAGTTGTGGTGTTCATGGGTAACAGCATGAGAAGTGCCAGGCAGCCCCACAAACCCTACAAAAGCTATCAGTCTGCCTCATCCACCATTATGACCTCTGTGTGCAAGTGGAGTAGAAGATACATGCATAAGACAGAACAGTCTGCAATCAGCCCAACCTGGCACTTCTCATGCAGACTCTCCAAGAACAAACCTACAGATGTATCTCACCAACCTCAAGTCCCACGTGACAATTTTACAAGGTCATTCTTTGGGGACACTGGCATGCTGGGGATGGCTGCAGGCTCTAGTTCCTACGGCAATGCCCATTCACAGATGTGATTCAAGACAGAGAACATGTCCACAGCAACAGAAACACAATAGTCAAACACTAGAAGTCTCGGAATCCTGCCCCACATTGTCAAAGGCCACCAGGCTGTGGGTGTCAGTTGAGAAACGCAGATCTCTGTAAGCTGCCCTAGCCAAGGGTCACCCCAGGCCTCATGCCGGGCACCACTGGATGACATACAGCTAGGACTCAACAATAACGAAGTTGACTGTCCAGCTCACACCCTGGGTATTTTAACAAAGTATGTGGGCACACACAGGTATGTGTCTGCCTATACCCAAAGCAATAACTAGGTCTGTCACAAAAGAGCATCAGCCCATCTGGCCAGTGGCCTGACACACTTGTGACATGCTCCTGCATCATTTAAACACAACTGATACTACTTTCAGGACAAAACAAGCATTGCGCTTAGAGACCTCTCCAGGAGCACCCAAGTCTCACGGGCTACACTGTCTATGGCTCTGAGACTTGGATTGCCTTTTCCATGCTAGGAAAAGGAGGGGTTGTCACTGTTCTCTTCTGAATTAGGCATGCACTTTGCAAAACAGAAGGGAGATGTTGGCCCTGGTCCAAATGAAGGGTTTAGAAACTGAGTTTCTTTCCACCTGTGAGAAAGGGGTGCTGCTTCTGAGAACAAGCTTTTCAATAACAGGAAACAGGAAGGAAGCAGCTAGGCCTGGGGACACACACCTTCGATCCCCCCTTCCAGGGAAGAAGAAGTGGGCAGAGCTCTGTGAGTTCCAGGTAGCCAGTACTACACAGAGAGACCCTGCCTTGTACTATTTAGAATACATCTCACCTAAGAAAGTGCCAGTCCTCTATCACGGCAAACAGAATGCATGCCCGTGGACGATGCCAGCCTGAGAGAACTGGCCATGGCACACTCAGCTTCAAACTATGCTATGCCCTCCCCCATGTAACAAATATTAAAAGCCAAGGGCTAGCAAATGCAAAATTTATTTCAACTGTACAGAACAGATGTCTTTTTAAATATAAAACAGACACTTCATTGCCATATGCAACCACAGACAATAAGCATACTGTACAATACAATGCAACATTCAGATATACATCCAAGGGAGTTTTCAAATGGGAGTCTTGTACTAAAATGGCTTTTCCCATTCACAGATAAAGAGCACAATATATAATTTCCCCAAGATCTTATATCACTATATACATATTATTGTGTTTTGGCAATCTTATGCCAAACACAGTTAGTGGAGCTGAATAGACTTGTGGCGAGCATCGGCTGGACAGGAACACTGCAGGCCTGGGAACGGCCCGATGGCTTGGACCTACCTTCTCCATCCGTCTGCATCCTTCCGCTTAACACTCACTGCACACGGGGCTTACAGGGCTGCAGGAGTGCTAGGTGCTATCAGCATGACTACAGTTCCACAAACGTAGAAACGATGGCCCTCCAACGCTGTGTCCCTCTGCCACATGAGGACCATCTCCTGTGCCTGTGGCACTAACAAATTCCTAACCAGGTCACAAAACTAATGTCAGACATTCAAAACAAACGCAAAAAGGTGAGCTGTTGTTCCACAGCATCGGCCTCCACAGAAACTGTCACCCAAACGGCTCTGACGGGTACAAAATGAGCAAGGGCAAACTGTCAGAGCCAGCTCGGCAGCGCCGACAGCGACAGCTCCTTGGGGTGGCAGTGCCGCTCTACTCGGTGTCATGAGGAAACTCCAAGTACAGCAGCTGTGCCTCGCTGTTGCACCACACAGCGTAGGACAGGCGGCCCATACGAAGGGAGAGTCCGCAGAGACAACACCATGTGGATGCCACAACAGAGCCGCCTCTGTCAGTAAATACAGACGGGTAATGTTTGATTTGTTTTTCAAAAATCTCCTTTGCTATCTGGCTGAATCCATACAACCTTATTCCTACTGGAAATTAATACTGGGTGCAAGTTTTAAAGGCTTGCTCCTTGACTTTCTTATAAAAATACAAACTCTTCGGGGGCAAAGCCGCTCCACGGCCACTGGGACAGACAGACGGACTCGGGGTGAGCACTGTGCTGCCCAGCAGCCCCAGGCCAACCTCCCTCCAAGCACAGTGCTCCTCTACCAGCAGCAGCAGGACCAGCTCCCAGGACAGGGAGCAAAGGGTCAAAATACTGTTGTCCATTAGCTTGGCAAGAAGGACCAGGGGTCAGAGGTCATGGCCACCAGAGCTCCACACCCTGAAGGATGGAAAGAATGTCATTTCTTTCCTATGGACACTGTGGCATGGTTTCTAGAGCAGGTGTCCCCAACACTTAAATACAACCCCAAGGTTACACCCTAACAGCACGGTGTGCGGGGACGGGGCTGCCCCTCAAGCAGCTGGCTGTGGCTGTCTGCTCTAACTGATGCAGCCTTGCATTCGGTGCTCCTCAGGGACAGTGCCAACTCCCACAACACGCTCAGTCCTCCAGACTGCAGTGTCTGAGTACAGGGCTGCGGGAACAGCTTCACTGCAACTGGTGTTCAAAGCCACAAGGTGCTCATGGCTCTCAGAGCGTTGCACGGATGTGGGGCAGACAGGCTGCGGCCAATCCAAGCACTTAGTCACACAGCGCTGTGAAGGCCTGGGGCGCACAGCCGTGAGGATACCTCCCACCAGTCATCACCGTGGTTCAGGGAAGTGTGGTGCAGTGGTGAATGTCTGAGCCATGATGGTGAGAGTTCTCACCTCACAGCCATGCCACACACAGGAAAAGGCACAGAGCAATGGGTGGAGACAGATTCCAGACTCTGCTCTCAACACCCAGTGGCACCAGCCCTGGTGTGCGTCAGCCAGGCACGGAGTCCATGAGGTGTTCTGCACCGCCACCAGAACAGCTGTCAGCTGCCTGGGGCTTCGGCCACAGACAACCCTCTCAGTCTCTCCACAGCTACTTGGTCAAGTGCATTATACATTAAAAGAAGAAATTAGATCCCTGCGTGTAAGGCTAGTCTTCTCCGGTGTGGCACTTGGACGCAAACCCAGGAGGCTGCATAAAATAGAAAAGTGTCCGTGCGGCTGGATGCAAAGGGAAGCGAGACAGCCGCTACACGGAGCTGTAAAAATGCTCCCTACTGGGACAAGCCTGGACTCACCGCCTCCCTCCAGCAGGCAGCAGTTTCAATTCATTCTTAGATTGGCAATTAAGCCTCCACTAGGTACAATGGGAAATACCGAGACACTCTCCAGAGTTGTTAAAATATCACATAAGAGAGACAAGGAACAGCAAGAAACGTCTAAGAAAAGCAGGCTGCAGTACAAGCATTAAGAAAGGCTCAGTGCGTTAGTTCTGGTGAGAGATATATGAGCAGCAGCTCTTACGGGATGCAGAACCCATTCTGTAACTATGGGCTGTCCATATACTGTCATACTCAGAGTCTTCCGAGAGGTCTGAGGGCTCCAAACGAGAAAGGCTACTGCGACGACCCAAGGAGTCTAGACTTGATTGGTCGTCATCAGCCAAGACGTGATTATGCATCAGGTCAGTGCCTTGCCATGCTAAGACGGATGAAGTGACAGGTGCGACAGGCAGAGGGGTGAGGGGGACGGACAGGAGAGCCACAACCAAACATGGAACAAAAGCAAAAGGTGATGGGAAGAGAAGGGAAAGAGAAAATATTGTTAAAAAGTGTCAACATGTCTGGTCTCTTCCCTCACTTACTGCTGGAATTCCCACTGGCCTAAGCACAGCCCTCAGGTAAACCCAGTTCTCTCTAAGCCCCAAATCAGTCCTGCTGCAAATGGCTGCATCTGAAGACACCCGCATGCCCCAGCTGAAAAGTCTGCATATTCATTCATGCCCAAAACTTGATTCTATAAACTCTTGGCAATTAACCAATTCTATTGACAATTTATTTAGGACATAATTTGTATAAAGATACTAATCACGTGGCCTTAACATCATCTCCTACTTTGTCTCACCTCTTCCATTATTCCTCTGCCAAGACAACAGAGGAGCTGCGGTGCCTAAACTTACCGTGTCAGTCTACACCCTGCCCCAGCCTCAAAGTCGGCATGTGGACAGAGGGGCAGAGTGGTCCCTGGCTCCCCACCCCAGCCAGTCCTGGCAAAGTATGTTCCTATGTCACCTCCCCTGACGTGGAACCTTTACCATCAGAAAGGTGAGTACAGACTGGCAATGCTACCACATGGAGAGGGAGTTGACAGGAGGAAAGGACAAGGGGATGGGGCCGAGGGAACTGCATGCGTGGTTAGCAGAGTGAGCTTGAGCCGGCCAGCAGCAAGGGGTGAGTGCAAGGCTGTCTGGGGCTTCTGTGGGAGACACCACAGGTAAGCCTCAGCAACCAAAGGAGGCTGGGTTCCGCATCTGTGAGGGCCATTCCTTCTTTGAGAAAACAATGCCAGCTGTGCTTAGTTTGCAAAGTCCTGCTAGCATCCAGACGTACACTGAGCAGAGCGGAGCATTCTCAAAGCGCTCTGCTGGGCTTTGATGTGGACATGTGCTCACTAGGAGCCCATTTCCAAAGGCCCTCGGCAGCCTGTGCAGCACACACTGTGCGTCTATCCGCATTCTCAGAGTGCTAAGAGGAAGCCAGGTACGGCTGTAAGCTCTGAGGCCCCAGGATGCCATCAAGGACACAGAGCAGCAACTGAGCGCCACACTCGGCACGCTGAGCATGCTTTCTGCGTGGAAGGAATGGAGCACAGAGCAAGCATGGGCCACTCCAGGGACAAAGGTCCTGCAAAGCCACAGGCTGCCCTGCTCTGGCAGCCAAGGTTCACGCCAAGGTTTTCGCCCAGAGTGAATTGTGGCCTGTGTCACATGGGGGAGTTCACAGAGCAGCCAAGGTCACCTGGGACTGTAAGCTGGGGATTCTCATTTCCCTTTAAGCCCCAGAAGTGAGGTGACTAATTAAAACCACAAATCTAAAATCTATGAAACTGCTGGCTATATTACAACCTATCAGAATACATCACATTTAATCATCAAAATTGTATTTATGAGTTACTCTTCAACTATCACAATCATATATTCCATAGCTTGCTGGGGTACCCAGGCTTTCTTCCCCATGTCTCTCTTCCTCCTCTGAGCAGTTACAACCAGTTCTTCCTTAGAGATGGTAGGGACAAAGAGAGACCTCACTGGACCTTAGCAAGACTTATTAACACCGTAAGCAGAAGGCAGTGCAGAGCTGCAGATACTGCAAGTGCAGGAGGCGGCCCCTCGGCCCCTGTAAAGGCTACCTGGGGCTGCGCCTGCCACACCTGCTGGCCGAGCTGCAAAGTGGCTCATGCAGGCTCCTTAACCTGCACTCTCAGGAGTGGCTGAGAAGCCCCTCCCACCTTTCCTGCCTACTCAGGATTGGCGATGGGATCTAACTGCTGCCCTGAAGATGTTGTTAAAATGTGGAGGTGTCTCTCCAAAAACTGGGGTGAAGAGCCACAGCAACCAGTTTCCATGCCAACCAGCCAGCTCCAAAATAAAAAGAGGAAGGACTGCAGGGCCCCTGCCTGCAGGTCAGAGGGCATGGCCTCTGAGTCAGGCAGTGCTCCTAGATGCTTCCACAATGCAGACTCCCACCCGTGAGGAGTTAAGGGAAACTACCTGGCATCCACCAAAGAAACTACTATTGTTTATTAACAAATATTAAAAACAAGATAAAATTTAAAGATGATAGAAAGATGGCTCTAGATTTGAAATTTAGATACTTTTTAAAAGAAAAAAAAAAAAGCCCCAGTAACACCAAAAAAAAAAAAAAAAAAAAAAAGGAAAAAATAAAGAAACCTCCACTGCCTTCTGCATGCAGTGGCACGATTAATGTGTCAGGAAGGATGCTGGCCCTCACCCTGGATGCTCTCCAGAACACAGTATTGTGGCACACTGCTACACTACTTGCTAAGCTCCTAAAACCTCCCTGTCAATAACAGCTAGTGTGTGCAGCAATTGCCTGTAACCTGTGCCCACACAGGGTGAACTGCGACACTCACTTGAGTTCAGGGTCTGCCGTGTCTTTGCACTTGTGCAGTAAGCTTCGATAACCTTCAGGATCTGGGCATCCTCCTCCAGAGCAGCCGTGCCTGTGGAAACACACGGGCCCATCACCACTCAGCACACAGCCCAGAGCCGTGCAGAGCTCAGACACCACCGGCCACTTTCTTGTGGGCTAGTGTTCAGGTTCTCTAAATAGTTACAAATAGGTACATTTAAGAGCTTTTAAGGTTTGAAATTCGCACACTGCAAAGGGTTAGCGTCACAGTGCTGTAAAGCCCTAAGTCCCTCAGTTTCTCCACCCCCACACCAGACAGACAGCACAAGACTGGAATACACAACCTACAGGAGACAGGAGTAGCAAAAAGACATCAAGTTTCATGAGAACAGGAAATGAGACTCAGAGCTAAGCACGCAGGCTGGTCTCTTATCTTACACTGATGTCTGCCTCAGTCACTGGAGTGCTAGAACTAAAGGCATGCACCACCATGTCCAGTTCTCAGCAATATTTTAAGAAAGCAAAATGTATATAAGGCAAATCAAGTATTTACTTCAAGACAGAGAGGACTGCAGTCCTGAGAACACCTGGTTCACCACCTGCAACAAGTCATCAGGGAGGATCCCACAGCTCGTGGCTTCTTCAGAGGCTGCAGGAGACTGCAGGAAAGGTTTCATCCCCTCTGGCAGCAGAAGCTACCTTCCCTCAGGGTGCTGTCTGGCTGCTGTACCAGTTGCTCTTCTCACACCTGGGAGAGCATGTGCACACCACACAAGGGCAGAGAGCGCGAGCCATTGGAGCCAGAAGCACAGTGCATGCTTGCTGTGTCCACAGCCATGCCAGCGCTCTCCTCACAGCTGCAGATGCTCTACTGCACTCAGTGTGGACTACCTCATGGACACACAATGTCCTAGTCTCCCCAGCTAAGCAAGTTATCCAGTTACAGAAGATTTAAGGAGAGGTTTGCTAAGCATCTGTATGGCACCCGGTGTTGAGTAGAGATCTGGAACATAACCCTGCTCTTCAACCCTTGTCCTTAGACGGCCATATGCTCTCATCCCGCACCTGCTGGGACTTCTGGGTAAGGATACAGTACTAGACCACCTCCCCTGTGAGCCATGAGCACACACGGCTTTCAGCTGGTGCAGCCCTTTCTCATCAGAACCACAGGCCTACCACCACTCAACACTGCCTCCAGGGCATCCTCTTCTCAGCAATGACACCAGTGACCCAGGCACCTGGCTGGGACAGTGACATGCGTTTACACACTGCTCTGTCTCCTGGGGTCCGAGCTATGGACTCGGTCTCGCAGCTGGGCACAAAGCAGCATTGAATGCCTGCCAGTACTGAAGGTCTGACAACAGCTGGGCCCCGGCACCCCATCGTGTCAGTCCCATGGAAGGGACACGGTAAGTGCTTGTTCAACCAGGCCACCAGGCACACCTGAGGCCGGCCCTCACCTCTCCTAACAGACAAGCCATGTGTGAGCGGGAGGAGTCTGGGGTGTGGGTCTAACTCGGATTATAGGTCTGCTGGGTGCAGCAAAGGCACCAGGAAAGCACAAGCCCTGGGAGAGGCGGGCTGGATCCCGCGGGCGGGCGGGCGGGCGGGCACTCACTCTTGCGCACGGCGAACTCCTCGTCGGAAGGCTTGCGCTCGGGCTTGCGCTTCGGCAGCAGCTTCTTCATGGTCTTGGGGCTCTTACTGAGGTCCTAGGGAAACACCGATAATAAACGTGCTAACAGACTGTGAGGCCAGCCGCCGCCGCCCAGCACCCCTCACCCCATCACCAGCTCGTCCATGTTCCTCTGCCAATGCCGACATTGGCAAGAGCCAAAGGGACATTCCGCACCCCTCACCAACAGGCCTCGGCTCTGTGGGAAGCCTTCTGTTAACAAAACTAGACCCCACGAGTGCACACGGCCATAAGGCCTGAGCCGAGAAGAGGAAGGACAGCGGCCCACTCACCCGCTCCACAGAGCCAGGGCAGGCTGTCCATCCTGGGGCAGAGAGGGAAGGGACAGTAACTTACTTAAAAGGCAAGAGAAGAAAAGATTCCTTCAGCAAAGTACAAAACCCCAAAGTTAGGAGGGAAGGGGGCAGGCAGGGAGCCCACGACTAAGCACTGACTCCTAGAGACGGGACTTGTTGGCTACTTCGTGTACACCATGTCCGCTCTGAGCAAGGTAGAGACAGTGCCAGCACCCGTCTCAGCCTCTTTCCTGGAGTATGCACCCAGCACGCTGGATGCAGTGGCCACAGGCACCTGCCTCCACAGGGCTGCTGCTACAGAGCACTGAGGCACTTCTAGGGCAGAGCAGACTTCCACAGCTAACTCACAGAGACCCTCCTGTCTTTGCATCTGGGATGGTAGAATTAAAGGCATATGACCCCATGCCAATACCCAGAAGGAGTTGGCCAACACAAAACAGACTCTGTATTTCGTCTTGTTTTTAAATGTATGCTTGGTTTGGGTTTTTTTTTTTGGGGGGGGGCATCTGGCTTTCATTTTTTTGTTTGAGTGTGAGAGAGGAAGAAGATGGAGTTGGGTGGGTAGGATGGTGGGAAGGATTTGGAGAAGTTGGGACAGGTAAAAGGGTAGGATCAAAATGCTGGACTTCATTTTTGAAAGCTCTCGCCTGTGGCCCATGCTGGCCTCAAGTTTCCTGTGCTATAGAGAACCTTGAGCAGAAATCAGTTCCAAAAAAATTCTACTGTGGACTTGACAAAGCACCCTGAAATACAGGAGCACCTGCCCAGAGAGCCCCTGCTCCGTGCACTCTGTGTGGGGCTCGCCCCTCTGGCTAACCTAGCTCCTCCCACTCAGCAATGCTGAGCCTCCTCAGGTGAAAGCAGGGTTAGGTGAGCGCAGGAGACTTAGTGAAGGTAAAGTGCACTGTGGCTGCACTCACATGCAGGACAGAGCAGGGGCGGGCTGAGGACCAGAGGGAGACACTGCCCTCAGGGACAGACCGCTCTCATGAGGGAGCCTGCTCTTGACTTCAACAGCCTCAGGACTCTGGGACAGGTCTGGAGTGCAGCAGAATGGCAGGCAGTGAGGTGAGGCCCTCGCAGCTGCACGGTCAGGAGCACCTCAGGCTCAGTGCCTCCAAGTATGGGCACAGTGCAGAGGACTGGAGAGTGCACGCCTGTTCTACTATGCTTTAAGGTGACATCTGGCCCTTGGAGCAGGGGATGACACAGAGTAAGGAACGGCAGACCATCTTCTTGGTTCTGAAGACGTCATGGGGTAGGGCGTGTCTTCACACCATAAATGGAAACACAAGACTTCACTGCTGAAGTCACTACGAAGACTCCTGTAGCTAAGTGCACCTCCCACCCAGATGCAGGGCGTGCTAGCTGCAGTGGCAGGCTGAGTGGCTGCAGGACCTCACCTCCTTGTAGCAGAGAGCAGCTGAGGGCCGGAGGGGAGGTGCAGGCCGCAGGCAACTCAGGCTCCAAGGCTTGGGGGTCTTCGGAGGCTCCAGGGGTCCCCAGCTGATGGTGGTGTGTGGGGTGCCATGGTGAGAGGGGTGGGGGAGTGTGTGGTACGCAGGCGTCAGTGCCACGGGCTTGCTGTCCGCGTGCTTGCTGGATGGAGTGAGAGGATGGGAAGGAAGCTGCCAGGCACAAAAGCAAGAGCAGAGAGCATGAGATGGGCAAGGCCACTGCGACCGACGGACGGACGGACGGACGGACGGACGGAAGCCCTAACCACAGAGCTCCGACGGGTGGGGCCCAGCGCAGGCTCCTGGGCAGCCATGGGGCCGAGAGGCCCACACTCTATGTGTCAGCTGTTATGCTGTAGTATATGAGAAGCTAGTACACACATCACAATTTCACCAAAAGAAAAAACAAAAATAAAACAAACTTAAAAAGCTACCAGGTAGGTCTCCGACTGGGTTATAGTGACTGAGTGGGGTGTGCTCCCTTGACACACAGAGGAACAGGAGCAGGAACTGTCCCTTGTCAGGGGGAAAGGAGGAACTTGTCGGGGGCTGCAGACAGGCGTATTCATCTCATCTCATCTACCACTCTTCCTGCTTGGGCAAGCCCAGCTGTCAGAGCTGTGTGAAGAAGTCAGGAATATAAACCAGTTGGTCTTTATAGGAGGTTAATATCTGAATAAAGATATGTTTATCTTTAAAATCTCAGCTTGTTTTAATAAAAGCAGAGCAATTTGAGATCTGATTCTTCAGTGTGGGATGTTATTAATAAGGTTTATATTCACAGAAAACCCCCAAATTGACCACACTGACAATGAAATGAAAAATGTTGATAAAATAAGCAACACTGCAATGAGCTTCTGGACCTCCTGTAGCTAATACAGTTACAGCACGATTACAGAAGGCCACTGCATAGCTCTGGGAACACCGCACGGACAATCAGGCACCACAGAGTTGACGCCAGAGCCCAAAGCTCCAGGCTGCCCACTAGGTGCTGGCTCATGGTATATTACAAAACACTCTACCACTATAGAATAAACTTGCTCAAGCCAAGAAACCTACACGTGAGAAAGCTGTGTCTCACGTCCCTAGAGGCAGTAATCTGGTAATAATTAAATACTAGCTTGTTTCTCCTTCCTTGAAAAAGAAGAGCTATGCCTGATACTACAATGAGAGATTAACTGATGCTGGACAGGACTCTGTCGCAGGCAGAAAGTATATATATGCCACCAGGAATTCCTGGGAACAGCAGGGCTTCTCACGCTAGCACATGAGGGACAGCACCTTCTCCACAGAAGGACTGCACGGCCGCCTCTGGCACAGTATCTTCTGACTTCCACTAAACAGAGATGGCAGCCCACTCATAGAGCAGTCCACGTGACAGGTATAGGCAGCCTATGTCCCTGGGATAAACTCACCCCACAGAAGCTAAGTAGTTTTATTTTTTATTACTTTGGTGGCACCAGGGATTGATCCCAGCACCTTACACATCAGGCAAATGTCCTACCACTGAACCACACCCCCAATTCCCAGCCTTGTCTTTAGGACCCTCTGAAGTAAGGATAAAGAATGGAGCACCGCCGGAGACTGAGGTGGCAGCCAACACAGCGGGACATCTGAGGCTCAACCGTGAAGACAGCACAGCAAAACCAGAAAACTGGAGCCTGATGTGTCAGAGTGCACAGCGAACCACACAGGAGAGGTATGCTCGTGGTAACTATGGTGACCCTCTGCATGACAACACAGATAGAAAAATGACCTCCACAACAGAAAGTATCCCAAAAGGCACACAAAGAAGGGAAATCCATATCCACAAACTGTGTCATCGTAGTTCACTTCTAAAGGTCTGCTAAGTCTTTACATAATGTTTAAGTTTTAAAATAATACCAACTTAGCAAGCAAAACCAGTTTACATACACACCAGTATTAACCTGTTTTGAAATCTATACCTCTAAGAAACCAAAGTGCCCCTAAGTTCTCATCAGGTGAAAAATAAACTGTTCTGTTCTGTTTAGACTCAGGTTCTCAAGTAGCCCAGCTGGACTCAACACAAAGCCACAAATGACCCTAAATTTCAGACTCTCCTGCCCATCTCCCACATGCTGGGAGCAGTGTGTGCCAGTGTGTACTCAGTGTATGCGGTGGGGTCTGGGCACCGAACACCGTGCTAAGGAAGAGCTCCCCCACCCGAGACCCCTGCCCTGCCGCTTCTTAAGGAAGTCTGGACCTGTGCTGAACACCTTCTCAACACCCTTGGCACCTCTCTTCAGCTTTTCTGTTTATAAATGACAAATGTAGAGTTTAAAATTCTCAGAGAAAACCCTCACTGACAGGGCTAGTGGCGTCTGGGGTCACAGGAACCCTCTGAAGCAGCTCTAAGGGTCACTGAGCCGGAGAGAAGACAAGGTGCCCGGGCAGCTTGCTCTGCGGTGACAGCTCCAGGAGCAGGAGGCGAGGGTTTGGAATTCCTGCATCCACTGACCACCCCAACACAGACCATTCCTGTCACGTTGCCTTACTGTGTGTGACGGCACCGAGTGGGGCTTGATGGTGGGGTTGCTCACAGACGTGACCTTCGTCTGCTTCTGCAGGTGCTCCACCCACTCGTGTAAGTCCTGCTGGTTGGTGCAGGACACCAGAATCCGCTCGATCATGCTCCCTAGAGAGGAGGGACACAGTGAGTACACACAAGCACATATATACACAGGGCCCAGAGCCACCTCACGCAGCCGCGGAAATACATAAGGCGCTTCACTCGAGGACAGGCTGCCTCCCTCCTGTGGCACGCATAGCCCTGACCCGGCGTGAATGCGTTACCTGATATCTCAAATGCGTTCCTATGGTGTTCACTGTCCTCAAGTTTGGTGATTGTCATTCCTGTTGTTGGCAGCTTTCCCTACAAAAGCCCCAAACAATGAAGAAGGTCCCACACATAGTAGATGACTTCACACATGCCACAGAACACCACCTTCAACAACAATCTAACCAAATCAAGAACCCAAACTGACCCAGTGGGTGATTGTACCAGTGGAAGACAGAGACACGGCCAGGGTGACAGGGGCTGCTCTAAAGGCAGATGGCGGAGTGCTCACTGCCGTAGAGAGAAACAGGGAGTTAGGAGTCTGAAGGCCCAACTCATGAGGACAGAGACAAGAACACACACTGCAAGACAAGTGCAGGACTCTGTCAAACAGAAACTACGCCGTGATGTCAGGAGGATGCCACAGCGTACCCAAGCGGCAGTCAGTCTGTAAAATGGGAGGGATTTATGGGAAGCAGGAAATGTCAGCTGAGAAAAACAGAAGGGGACAAAGCTCATTTCAACAGTAAAATCCAGCAAGCAACAGCTTTCCTTGGGCCACATAAACTCTGACAGCTGGTGGCCAAAGGCCACATCTTTACAAAGTCTGTGAGTGTTTGGGGCCCAGAAAACAACTTAGGCAGAGGACAGGGTTTTACCAGCAGGCAGGAGACAGTATTTGTGCTGATGAGTTTTTGTCCACTTGATATAGCTAAAGATACCAGCAGGAGAAAACCTCTACTGCTCAGTTGCCAGCCTCCCAGGGGCCCACACCACAGACAGACCTGCCCGGGCACTTTTGATTAGAGACATACAGGAGGCCCAGGCCACTGTACAAAGCGCCAGCTCTGGGCAGAGGCTTCTTAGAAAGGGCGGTGGGCAGCAGGGTTGGGCAGCAGGGGGCAGGGGCAGGCAGCAGGGGCAGGAGGCAGGGGGCAGCCAGGGGTCAGGGGCAGGGGTCAGGCAGCAGGGGTCAGGGGGCAGGGGCAGGGGGCAGGGACAGGGGGCAGGGGCAGGCGGGAGGGGGCAGGAGCAGGGGGCAGGGGCAGGAGCAGGCAGGGGCAGGGGGCAGGGGCAGGCAGGGGCAGGGGGCAGGGGGCAGGGACAGGCGGCAGGGGTCAGGGGCAGGGGCAGGGGGCAGGGGGCAGGGGGCAGGGGCAGGGGGCAGGGGCAGGGGCAGGGGCAGGCAGGGGCAGGGGGCAGGAGGCAGGGGGCAGGCCAGGGGCAGGCAGATTTCCTTCCTAGTCCCCTTCTCTGCTCCTCTTTGTCCTGCACTCTCCTCAGGGATGGAGGACTGTGACCCAGACATGGGAGTCAGACTGCTTATGAGGTGTTGACAGCAGTCCATAGCAAACGAGGAAAACTACTGACGTTTCCTTGTCTTGTGCCCTATTCCAGACAAAACCAAAGCAAACCAACCAAGCAAACAAGTCACCCAGTGCAAACAGCTGAGGGCCAGGCTGGAGGCACAGCAGACAGAGGCCTGGCCTCCATGGCTGAGGACAAGAAGCTGGGCTCCCAGAAGCCCCCAGAGAGCAGGTCCGTGCAGTCCCTGCAGCAGCTCGCTTGCCGTCAGCTGTGGAGCCACAGTCCCACTGCCAGAGCGGCCACGCCCAAACCCAATGGGGGATTCTGTGTTTAAGACAACTATGCTATGTAGCCATGCTAGCCTCAAAAGTCATGATTTTTCTGCCTTGGCCTCCAAGCACTAGAGGTGATGATTGCCACAGAGCTGATCAGCACACTCTTGGGAACAAAGATGGCCCTGGTACACAGATGACACTGCAGCCACAGCAGATGATCCCTGCACACGTGCCAGCCTAGGGTAAGGCTCTGGAGTAAGGAATGAGCGAGGAACAGGCCCCTCTCACAGGCAGCTAGCTGCCGCTCTGCCGCCTCAGCCACCACAAGAGCTACCAACGGAGGCCGTGGGTTTCTGACTCTTGCTGTGCATATCTGCTCTGCCGTCTATCTGTGAAGCTCCCTTGGAACAACTGTGGTGACTAGCCCTCCTAGGGGCAGGCAAAGCCACATCTACTTTCCTCTAAGGACTCTACACAGGACAACAAAACATACACATCAGAGAAAAGCTGGCTGAGAGTGAAGCAGCAGCTTCCACTACTGTAGTATGTGGAGGCTGGCCAGTCCTTAGACAGGCTCACTGAGAGAGAGCATCTCCCAGACCTTACCTAATGCCCACCATTAGTCCAATGGTGGGACTAACAGAAAAGAGTCCCTCACACTCTCTTCTACAACCAAACCTCAAATGTTCTCCAAGAAATGGTGACAAACCGAGACACTAAATGAAAGTCTACTAACAAGTTAAATGACCAGGTTACAAGCCCAGTGTTTTGGGATGTTCTCCCCTTAGCTTACAGCACTTGGCTGAACAGAGCAGAACACGGAAGCCCAGGGCAGCAGTGTGCACTGCAGGAGGCGCGATTCCCACTGGTGTGAAAGTACTCCGTTGACTGGCAGCATCACAGGGAGGTAATATTAATGATCGCCAGCTATACCATGCGCTCTAGGCCTTATGTCCCCACTCACAGCTGGTGGACTGACTGGGATGGTCTTGTCAAACGCCTCACTTGATCCTGTGCTTCACGACAGATTACCTAGTAGCTCCTTTCCACTATGTCTTGTCTACAGAAGCAGTATTTGCTATTATTGCTGGATTCCTTCACTGATTTTCATTATTTTCAGGCTACACTCTAGATGATACACAGAGCATGCACAGCCATAACCGCACACATACAGGCGAGTCCAATATCAATACATACATACAAAGGCATCCTGAAAACAATTGTCACATCCACCACACACAAAAACTA
The DNA here is from genome assembly GCA_964023405.1 of Apodemus agrarius. Taxonomy (NCBI): domain Eukaryota; kingdom Metazoa; phylum Chordata; class Mammalia; order Rodentia; family Muridae; genus Apodemus; species Apodemus agrarius. Next base: position 7,370,531 of record OZ030023.1, on the reverse strand, counting down.
CAATCAGTATAGCTGTGCTTACCTGATAGATGAATCCGCTCATCCTGGGACTTGCAGACAACATGAGCAGAAGGTTTGGGAAGAGCAGGAGGTATCTCTCATTCTTCTCCTACCAGAAAGAGGAATCTGTTCACAAATGTGTGCACAAGTCTTTATACAAGACCCCATGGGACCTCAGACCCTATCTTCTAATTGAGATTTCTACCAAACTATATGGGCAATATTAAATGCCACCAGAATTTAACTAAGTCCACATTAAACACTAGCACAGAGTCCACATTAAACCTCAGCACAGTGGACTATAACAAGAAAGAATAACCACAAACCACTATATTTTCAAAACACACGGTAACTAAGTGACTCAAGAGCCCTGAGCTATAAAAAGGTTGATTTAGCTAAGTGTGATGGTACATGCCTTTGATCCCAAAACTGCAGAGGCAGAAAAATCTCTGTATCCCAGGCCAGTGGTCCATATACTGAGTACTAAGACAGTAAGAGCTATGTAACAGAGACCCTGTGGAGGGGGGGGGAGGAGGAAAGGACAAGTGCAGGGTATGTGTCTTTGTACTGCTTATATGTAAATGTCTTCCTGCATGTCCACCACATGTCAACAGAGTCCAAACATACCACAAGAAGATGTGGGACCTTCCTGGAACTAGAGTTATAAATGGTTGTGAGCGGTATGTATGTCCTGATAATCAAGCCCAGGTCCTTGGGAAGAGCATCCACTGTTCATAACAGAGCCCTCTCTCCATCCCTGTGTGGAGTATCTTTGAATACTACCTGGTAACTGTCTGTGCATGGCCCTGAAAACAGAACTTAGAAAATGCTAATGAGGGATGGGGACAGGTGGACTCTTCAAGCTACAAGAAAAGTAGGACAAAATGTTACGTAAATGTTGCTCTCATCTATCTGATAAACCTTTCCAGCTTACATAAAAATATTTCTTGTACACTGAAATCATTTGCTTCAAAATAACAAAAGCCAAAGAGAAGATCTGCATCTAAGAGACAGGGGTCCAGAGATTCTGAAGGCCAGAGAGCCAGAGGTGAGTCCTCCAGTGTGAGCCAGGGCTGTCGGGTGTGGGGGAGTGGGCGGCTTTCCCAAGCACATCCTCACACCACCACGTCCACTCAAAGGCTAGCAGGGGTGAGGAAGGGGAAGGTGTGGATCCTAAGAAGCTGCTGAACCTCCTGCCACGTTCTCTGGAGGCACAGGCTGTGAGTGCCAACAGCTCTCTCGAAGGAAGGGCAGTTATGACTCTGAGTGACACAGACCATTGCCATGGAGACTGCACTCTGGGAAATGGTGCGCAGCTATCTAACACAAACTGACGAATCGCTTACGAAGAGGCTGGAACGGCTCTGTGGTTTAAGAGCACCAGCTATTCTTCCAGAGGACCCAAGTTTAATTCCCAGCACTCACATGGTAGCTCACAACTGTCTGTAACTCTATTTTCAAAGAGCCCAAATATCCTTTTCTAGTCTCTGTGGGCACTGTGTGCACCTTGTACAAAATTATGCACGCAGATAAAACACCCACACACATAATAGTATGTGATTAAGGAACACATTCTGAAAGATCTGAGTGTTTCAGGTCAGTATGATAAAAGAAGAACAGGACAGTTTCGTCCAGTGTCCACACTCGGGGCAAATTCTGTTTCTTCTTCTACCATTAAAAGCTAAGATTCACTGGAGAGGATGTCACTTAACAACCCAGCAACAGAGCAGTGACTCCCATAAACAGACACCAGAACACACACAAGCCAGTGCTGTGAAGCACTGGGCTCCCAAAGTGCACTCTGATAGGTAGGAGAAGCCTGAGTCAGGGTCACGCCGGTGTCTCTAGGAGACACCTGGACATGCGGAGACACAGGCCAGCCTCTTCCAGTCTTGAGTGAACACCCTCTCAGTTCACACGGCTCTGGAACAAGCGGACCCTGGGTGGATGGGAACTGGCAAGCAGCTCATCTGCTGGGAACTTTCTCCACGTACCACAAGCTCTCCATGTTTGTCAAGGATAAGAAGTGGAGCACAAGTGTGAGGCTCTTACATACTGTCAGCACACATGCCATTCCTCCAGACGTGAATACCAAATCCTAGGGGTGGCAGAGAGCCATGGTGTGAAGGCGGGCCTCCATACCTCGCTTCCTGCACACTGAATCGTGACTTGGGACATGTACGTAACGCTGCCCAGTGTCTTTATGTCATCCCCCTCCCAGCTCCTGATGGGTTCCGTCAGGATCTGCAGCTCCAGCTCTTTCCTTTTTCGTACTTCTTGACACTGGGCCTGTGGGATACAGAACACAAGTGTTCAGAGACAAGCTTCCACCCGTGCTTACCACCCTGCTCCTGCTTATCCAATTACACTGTTCTGTACCAGCTGAATGTCTGCTTAACTATAAGGAGTGACTCAAGTCCAGCCATGGAAGCAGCAGCCTCCTGCCAGCAGACTCCTGGCACCTTACGTTTCACAGGCTGTTCTGTTAGTCTTAGGACAAGCCATGTACACTGAAGCAGAAGAAGACCTCCTTGTGGCTCCATCAGTACCTGCCAGAAGAGAGGCCTGAGAGGAGGAAGGTGTGTGCTGGACAACACAACAAGGACTGGTGTCCCAGATGTCACTGAAGCACCCTGGACCTGGCCAGGAGTCAAATGGGTTCACAGCACCTACTGCATGAACTGCACTGTGTCCTTTTGACTTTCAATCACCGCAGTGCTGGCTCTGGTGCCCAGTGCGCTCAAGTGGGACAATGCCCTGGCCCTGGAGCACTGCTATGCATGTCCCTACTCCATCTCAATAAACACTGCAGTTAATTCACAAGTCACTTCTTTACTGTGTATCTTTCCAGTGGGTGTTAACGCAACATGCATTTGAGATGAGAATGTCAGAGAAAATGTCATAAGCTTAGCCACTTACTGAGAGGTTTTTGAAGGCAGTCATAGATTTTTGAATATCTTGTCTATCAGGATGATAATCCTTCGGATAAAGAAAAACAGGATTAACTCTCACGTGGAAAATGCCCTGGAGACATTTTGACACTGCCCAGCCGTCAGCTTCTCAGCAGGAGGACTGCTTATCTTATAGGACTGTGGTGCCAAAAGACTTGAGGAAAACGAATTTGGAACAAAACTGCCAAGAAGGGTCAGCCAGCCCCCGTGGTAAATAAGGCCCCGAGTGCTTAAAGCACTCTGATAATTCCGCCCTAGAAGGCAGGGCAGGGCTGAGCTGTTGTGAAGATGGTCTATGGACACACCCAAGCTAAGAACAGCGAGCCAGAGTCCTGTCAGATCTGCAAGCTGGTAATCCAAATACACTAAATGTTTCTTTACCACTCAGCACTCGGTCCTACTGCCTATAACTAAATGCTGAGAGGACATCCAACTCTACTTGAAAACTATGCTCTGTGGCTTTCTGGAGCTCTTGGTGGGTGGATGGGCACACAGAAAGTAGAAAGACACATCTTTCTCCTAGGGCTGGAGGAGGAGAAAACCTCCGCATTTAACCAAGTCTCCCTGAAAGCCACTAGTTACGAACTCTGGACAAGCTCTAGAGTGGGGTCTACAGGTGGCGAGGCCTCAGGTCAGGGAGAGCCGCACCTCCATGTGTCTCTCCAGCTCCTTCAGCAGCGTGGGGTACTTGTCCAGGCGCATGAAGGGCTTGCTCAGACCGGTGGTCAGCACCAGGATCCCGGGGCTGCTGGCCCCTTTTGTCTCCATGAACTCTCCCAGGTCCTCACTAGGCAACAGGGCAGAGAAAGAGAGAGAGAAAGGGAGGGAGGGAAGGAGGGAAGGAGGGAGGAAGGGAGGGAGGGAGGGAGGGAGGGAGGGAGGGAGGGACAGCTCCGGTTAGAACACAGGAAGAGCTCCGCTTCACAGCCAGTTTCTTCTAAAACAAAATGGCCTCCTGCACTGGCCACAGCCCCACAGCCCCACAGCCCCAGATGTGCTGGTTACCATACGACCTGAAAAGTATCCAAAACCTCTCTCCCTGCAAGGCATGTCTTTACCTGGGCATGCGGGCATCATGGAGACTTTTACAAAGTCTCAGAGGTCTCTGGTAAGAGCTGCAATAAGCTGTCTGTGAGCCACAGAGACCTGGGTGAGAGTCCCCACACCTAGCGTGAGGCCCGTGTCTGAGCGGTGAGCTGACCACACTCTCTAGGAGCAGCAGTAGCACACAGAGCAGCACAGCACAACAGTAATGAGATGAAATCTAAAGGAGTCAAGTAACTGCCTGGAACCTGCACATGGTGTTCCTGTGCCAGGAAAGCAAAAGTAACAAACCAGTAGGAAATATGTTCTTACAGAATAACATAAAATCCTTACAGAACAAGTGGCCCTAAGGGCCATGCCTACTATCAATACCGAAAGGAAAGGTGCCCATGGGTACACTCCTACAAATGGTGACAGGTGACTATATACACATAGGGAGATCAACCTCAGGGGCAGAACACGTCTGACACCTAAGAATGCAGAACAAAACCAAACCCAGGGTTTGCACATTCTAGGCAAAACTTCCCAGCAGGACACCACACCCAGCCTGCAAAACGCAAAGCCTTCAGACTTGAATAAACACCCTTACTTGGAAACACAGTCTACTGAGCAGGCATGGTGTGGCGGCTGAATGGGCATCAGAGCTCTAGAGAGCAGCGAGACTGACAGCCTAGCATCTCGGTAGAGGAAGCTGCTGAGGAAAAAGGAAGCAGGCAGAGAACTCAGGGCTCAAATCACCAACTTACGCCTCAGAAGAGGGGTGGGACCTGTGGGAGGCTGAGGGCGAACCCTCACCTCTCAGAGCCCTCAGCAGGGCACACAAACACCACATCCTGCTGTGTCTGCTGGCTCAGAAGGATGCGCCTCTGTATGGCTCGGGATCCCCAGCTTTCCTTTCAGAGCAGGTCCTAACGTCCTCACTCCTCATCTAAGCATGCCACGTTGAACAGGCAGCCCGGACACTCCCCACATAATACCTCATCTGAGTCCTTCCCCTGGTTATTTTGAGCTGTGCTTGCCTTTCAGACAGGACTCAAATAGTTACTGAGGTAATCGCAGAGTGGAGGTGAACGGCACTGCACTTGGGCGTTTCCTTAGCTCTGCTGCTTTGACAGCTGCCTTCCCCAGAAGTCAGTCAGGCTCTGTCCAGAACTGTGCACCCTGCATCTCTGTCCCCGTTCCACCCTGTAGGACTAGGCACACTCTCCACAATGGTGTGTGTGTGTGTGTGTGTGTGTGTGTGTGTGTGTGTGAGAGAGAGGGGGGGGGGAGAGATCTGTGTGTCTGTGTGTGTGGTGAGTAGTATGTGTGGGGTGTGTGTGGTATGTATGGTGTGTGGTATGTGATGTGTATGGCGTGTGTGGTGTGGGGGCAGGGACGGAACTGGAACAGAACATATCACTTGCTCTTTAGCTCCCTTTTCATCCCATCAATAATACCTAGAGTATTTAGACACATAGACACAGTGTCTGTGTTCTGTTTTTGTAAAATCATAACTTGCAAACTCAATAAGTCAATCTGAAGTGACCCAGCCCCATCTCAGGTAGAAAGAAGGACCACAGTGTGCCAAGGTGTAGGCTTCTGCTTCCCTCTGACTGTGAAGCCCTCTAGCCCCCTCCCTGCACAGTGGTCCAAGTCTACTGCCTCCACCCAGAATTGTAGGGGTTTGCCAGGTGAACACACCAAGGAGCAGGAAAGGCCTGGGGCCAAGGTCGGAAGACAAACTAATGAGCCCTTACAGTGTCTGCCCTTAGGTGACAAAGGCACGCATGGTCCTAATGCCATCACTACCCTGGGAGCAGGGACTGGCCATCCAGCCTCCAGGCATCGCAACATTTCTAGGCAGGCAGGCAAGGTAGCCTCAACTAATGCATTTACTTGTGTTTCGGTAGTTTTACATCAAAATGTTCAGTTACAAATATACTGAAGTTACTAAAATAGAAAGCACAACGACAAGTATCTTGATGCTGATGAATACTTTCCCATTAACAGCTTTGAAAAACACTGAACTGCAGTTTATAATGAAACCATATAATTTCTTCCAATAGTCATAAAATTGGTGTTAATAAAGAGTGCAGAGTGCCGTACCTCTTAACATCAGAAACCGTTCCTGAGCTTGCTTGACATTGGCTCCGTCACCTGGCACAACGCCAGCTCTCAATTCCCAGCACGCCCCAAAACACCTGAAACAACCCTGCAATCCCGTCCCCAACTCAAAAGAAACAGTTGGCGCAGACAAAGCAGGTGATCCTGCACACTGGTTTTGTTTCAGGTTGAGAGGCTCAAGCTAATGGTGTGCAAGTGAGCACTCTGCCTGCAAAAAGCACTGCTTCTCACACCTGCCCCACTCTCTGAAGTCTCAGTGTGCCTTGCAGTGACCTCCTAAGCATGCAGTGACCCCCCCCAAGCATGTAGTGACCTCCTAAACTTGCAGTGACCTCCTAAGCATGCAGTGACCTCCTAAGCATGCAGTGACCTCCTAAGCATACAATGACCTCCTAAGCATGCAGCGACCTCCTAAGCATGCAGTGACCTCCTAAGCATGCAGTGACCTCCTAAGCAAGCAGCGACCTAAGCATGCAGTGGCCTCCTAAGCATGCAGTGGCCTCCTAAGCATGCAGCAACCTCCTAAGCATGCAGTGACCTCCTAAGCATGCAGTGACCTCCTAAGCATACAGTGACCTCCTAAGCATGCAGTGACCTCCTAAGCATGCAGTGGCCTCCTAAGCATGCAGCGACCTCCTAAGCATGCAGTGACCTCCTAAGCATGCAGTGACCTCCTAAGCATACAGTGACCTCCTAAGCATGCAGTGACCTCCTAAGCATGCAGTGACCTCCTAAGCATGCAGCGACCTCCTAAGCATGCAGCGACCTCCTAAGCATGCAGTGACCTCCTAAGCATGCAGCGACCTCCTAAGCATGCAGTGACCTCCTAAGCATGCAGTGACCTCCTAAGCATGCAGTGACCTCCTAAGCATGCAGTGACCTCCTAAGCATGCAGTGACCTCCTAAGCATGCAGTGACCTCCTAAGCATGCAGTGACCTCCTAAGCATGCAGCGACCTCCTAAGCATGCAGTGACCTCCTAAGCAGTTGCCAGCTTCCTCCAGGCTCACCACCAAGGAGAGGCCTCAGACTAAGAAGAGTTCAAAAGGGTCCTCTTTTGTTCTGCTTTTTTGGTTTTTTGCTTGTATTGGTGTGTATATAGGTGCTGCTGTGGTATCTCTTCACAGCAGTAAAACCCTAACTAAGACACAACCTCAGAACCCTTTTCTTTCACAACTACATGAACCAGCTCTTAACAGATATCCAGTTCAAGGACTCATTTTGGGGAAAACAAACGTGTCCTTGCTGTGTTTGAACATGCTCCATGAACTAGCTAGAGGACAGAGCTTCCTTCCCTTCTGGCCTAGCGGGCTCAACAACAAACCTGTGCTCTGTGAGGACGCTCACAGCAGACGGGTGGTTGGCACAGTAAGCGAGGTACAGGGTCCTCATCTGCGGCATCAGGCTCAGGAAGCAGCCCCCGACTCTCTGCTGGGCTTCAGGAGATCTGTGGGTATGACAGACACCATCAGACAGGAGAAACCAGCCAGTGGCAGGGGCTCTGTGATCCTTCTGCATGGTCTCTACACCCTTCTGACCCTGCCACTCCACGGTTAGGTTAACCCTCCACAGTGCCCAGATGGTTAGGTCTGACATGCTCTCTGTGTGGTGAGGAAAATGGGTTCTGAAGCCTCAAATGCTGTACATAAAGTTAGAAAATACCAAGCCTGGCTGTCTAACTAAGGTACCAAACGCGGCTAGCAGGAAGGTAACTCACATGGCTGTCTCCAGAAGCTTCCTACTCATGTAGTAATGAGGGTGGCACAAAAGTAAGTAGTAAAGACTCCTCACCTCAGATCAAAGGGCTGGAAGGAACAGCTCTCCCCACTTCCGGGAAGTGGCAAGGGTCAGAGGATTCTAAAGTTTTAGCCAACTAGAACCCACAGTGGAGATGCAGGGTAGAGAGCAATGGTGCGGCTTGGCATGGCAGTTGGACACAGTGGGGTCACAGTCCAGGGTCACGGGGAGCCTGAGGGGTAGGCCTGGGATAGGACACCATGCTACAGCCAGGGCTGAGAGGACACCCCACCTTCCCGTGCCCCAGCAGCGCACATCCACCAGATTCCTAGCACACTGAGAGCAAAGAGACTTTCTGTAATCTGGGGTCTAGGAGCAGAGAAAATAGGACCAAGGCTGCTTCACCGGGGCCTTAGAGCGTCCGTGGGCTGCCAGCTCAGCTCTACACAGCTGTGCAGGCCCATGTAGGTCAGCTCAACACAAGTTAGAGACATCTGGGAGGAGAGACTCGCTTGGCTGACAAAAGCCTCTTTAGGGCTGTAGAGTGGCCTATAGGTAACTTTCTCAATTAGTGATCAGGTGTGAGTGGTCTCACCCCTAGGCTGGTGGTCCTGAGTTCTCTACAGGGCTCTATAAAAAAGCAGGATGCTAGGGCTGGTAAGAGCACCTGCTGCTCCTTCCAAAGGTCCTGAGTTCAAATCCCAGCAACCACATGGTGGCTCATAACTATCCATAATGAGATCTTATGCCTTCTTCTGGGGTGTCTGAAGACAGCTACAGTGTACTTACATATAATAAATAAATGAATCTTTTTTTTTCTTTTTTTTTATTGGATATATTCTATATTTACAATTCATTTCCCTTTCCCTTTTTCTGGTTCCCCACCCCCAAAGATCCCATATGCCCTTTTCCCTCCCCCTGCTCCCTCATCCACCCCCTTCCACCCCCCTGTTCTTGTACTCCCCCACAATGATGCTTTGGTCCATTCTAGCACCAGTGTCCACTCCTTTCTTCTTGTCAGACATCACTTGGTATGTGATTTATGTCTTTGGTGTTCCAAGATTCTAGGCTAATATCCACTTATCAGTGACTGCATACCATGGGTATTCTTTTGAGACTGGGTCACCTCACTTAGTATGATGTTCTCCAGCTCCATCCATTTCTCTAAGAATTTCATGAATTCATTGTTTCTAATGGCTGAATAGTACTCCATTGTGTATATATACCACATTTTTTTGTATCCATTCCTCTATTGAGGGACATCTGGGTTCTTTCCAGCTTCTGGCTATTATATATAAGGCTGCTATGAACATAGTAGAGCATGTATCCTTATTGCATGCTGGGGAATCTTCTGGGTATATTCCCAGGAGTGGTATGGCTGGGTCCTCCGGAAGTTTCACGTCCAGTTTTCTGAGGAACCGCCATACTGATTTCCAGAGTGGTTGTACCAGCTTGCATTCCCACCAGCAGTGGAGGAGTGTTCCTCTTTCTCCACATCCTCGCCAACACCTGATGTCTTCTGAGTTTTTAATCTTAGCCATTCTGACTGGTGTGAGGTGAAATCTCAGGGTTGTTTTGATTTGCATTCCCTAATGACTAATGATGTTGAACATTTTTTAAGGTATTTCTCAGCCATCCGAATTTCTTCAGGTGAAAAGTCTCTGTTTAGCTCTGTACCCCATTTTTGGATAGGGTTATTTGGTTTTCATGGTATTGGTTCAGTGACAGGGAGGCGGATCAATGGAATAGGATCAAAGACTCAGAATTGAACCCACACATCTATGGCCAATTGATCTTCGACAAAGGAGCTGAAAACATCCAGTGGAAAAAAGATAGCCTTTTCAACAGATGGTGCTGGCTCAACTGGAGGTCAACATGCAGAAGAATGAGAATTGATCCACTCTTATCTCCTTGCACTAAGCTCAACTCCAAGTGGATCAAGGACCTCCACATAAAACCAGACACACTAAAACTAATAGAAAAGAAACTGGGGAAGACCCTTGAGGACATTGGCTCAGGGGAAAAATTCCTGAACAGAACACCAATTGCTTATGCTCTAAGAGCAAGAATAGACAAATGGGACCTCATAAAATTACAAAGTTTCTGTAAGGCAAAGGACACTGTCAAAGGATAAATTGGCAACCAACAAATTGGGAAAAGATCTTCACCAACCCCACATCCGACAGAGGGCTAATATCCAATGCATAAATAAATCTTTAAAAAAAAAAGCAGGCTGCACAAGCCAGCAAGCAGCACCCTCCAAGGCCTCTGCATCTCTGCATCACTGCATCAGCTCCTGCCTCCAGGTTCCCACCTGCCTGAATTCCTGTCTTGGCTTTGCTCAATGGACTGTGTGAATCAGGATATGTAAGCCAAATAAACCCTTTCTCCTTCCCAAGATGCTTTTGGCCACAGTATTTCATCACAACAATAGTAACCCTAATTAAGACAGTAGGCAAGGAAGACTGACAAAGACGAAGGAAGGAAGGAAGGAAGGAAGGAAGGAAGGAAGGAAGGAAGGAAGGAAGGAAGGAAGGAAAAGAAAAGAGCAAAGACTAACAAAATGACACAGGGCTAGCAAGAAAGCAGACCAGACTATGTTCGGAAAGCATCAATGTATCTGAATTATAATTTGCTTCTGAGAAAAGAAACAAGGACAGTGACTGTATCTAAAACCTAAGACAACTGAGGACTAGGATAGAACATTTGTGACCCAGGGCTGGGATTCAGGACATGGGTGGAACATTATTAGGCATACTTAAGGCTCTGAGATCAATCCCCTGCAAATAAAACACAACACAAAGCAGTGACAGGAAAATAGATAGTAGACAGTAGAAGAATGAAGTCCTAGGAACCCAGAATAGAAAGCAGTGTATGCGACCAAGGTGCATGCTGCTGTGCACCACACCAAAGTTCCAAATGGAAAAGACACAAGCACAGGCAAATCAAAGAGATAACCGTACGACGGCAGAATGGCCAGGCAGACAGATGCCAGTGTCCATACAGGAAGCGGCTCCCACACAGGGGTGAGCCCTGACCCAGACAGCAGCACAGCATCTCACGTCAGACCTCAGCAGCAGCCACCAGAAGCTGAACTAGCTTCAGAGAGAGCTGAGCAGCTCAAGGCTCCCTCACTGCTACACAGACTCAACACAGCAACACTGGAACCCAGACCCCTGCTGTCTGCCTGCCCAGAGGACACACCCCTTTAGAAACAGTCAAACAGAGGAAGACAACAGGGCCAACCTGAAGGGAGGCGCATGGGCCCTGGGAAGATGGCTTGGCCTGCCACCAGTAAGGGCATCGTCACCTTTGCTCTGCTTTTCCCTCAGGAACCAAACCCAGGTCCACAACAGAAGCAACAAATGCTCTTAACTACTGTGCCATTTCTCCAGCCTCGGGTCTGACTTACTTACTCACCTTCATGTGACTATCTTAATTCTTTCCTGCAGGAAGGGAGGAGACCCGCATATTTTTAGCCCACACTCTGCTCTCAGACAGGTCCTGGCTCTATGTGGACGGTGGAGAGCAGCAGGCATGTTTGAATCTTTCCTTAGCCACCCATCAGGTATTTGGGGGAGGTTGGGCTGTGCCACAGAACCATCAAGAGGTGTGCCTGAGAAGGTTTGGCTCCCAGCACCCACTTGGAGGGAGGTTCACAAACCTCCGTAATTCCAGTTTCAGAGGGAGGCTCTAATGCCCTCTTCTGACTTCCTCTGACCCCAGGCGCATACCTAGAACACATGCATACATGCAAGGAAAACACTCATGCACATAAATAAAATCTAAATATTTTTAACAAAATAAAAACCTAAAACAATAACCTGAGTTGGGTTTTTTTTTGTTTGTTTTTTGTTTTGTTTTGTTTTTTTGTTTTTTCGAGACAGTGTTTCTCTGTATAGCCCTGGCTGTCCTGGAACTCACTCTGTAGCCCAGGCTGGCCTCGAACTCAGAAATCCGCCTGCCTCTGCCTCCCAAGTGCTGGGATTAAAGGCGTGCGCCACCACGCCCGGCTTATAACCTGAGTTTTATTTACACAACTCATTAGATCACTCAAAACTCATCCAGTCTGTATCTTCAACTGACTCAGTGGCCAGACAGCTGCCTGACAAGAGAAAGAGAAGGAGAAGAGAGAAGCAGGAGGAAGCTCCTTGTTCCAGACACTTCCTGCAGACAATGTCTAGGAGCAGAGGTCATCCGTGGTGACCCGCCTGCAGGCAGAGGTGGCAGAGAAGGCCCAGACCCTCCCAGGCCAGCAGTCAGCTGTGCCTCACTGTGACTTCATAGGGAGGCCAATACTAGGAGACTGCAGGCGCCACAGCCACGGCCCCCTCCACAGGCTCCCGGAGAGCACACAGACTCCCACTCCAGACGCTGACGCCTGACACTGTCTCTACAGCCACTCTGCCTTAGGCCACAAGCAGGCGTTGACACCCTGCCTCAAGACAAAAGCAGCTCAAATCTGGGCCTGGGACCTCACCCCGAATCTCTGCCTTGGCTTCCTAAGGAAGCAGCACCTCAAATTCTCTGTAACCTGATGCTACAGACCTATGATCCCACTCACAAAAGACAGAGGCAGGAGGAGCACGAGCAGAGGTAGCCTGGGCTACAGAGAGACTCAGCTCCAGCCTGGTACCTTATCAAGAGCTTGTCTCCGTTTTTGTTTTTTTCTTTCTTTCTTTCTTTTAATTGTATGTGTATGGGTATTTTGCTGGCATATATGCCTGTGTACCTCATGGCTGCCTATGGAGGCCAACAGGAGCTGGATCCCTGGAGCTGGAGTTACAGGTGGTTGTGAGCGGCCATGTGAGTACTAGGAACAGAACCCAGGACCTCAACAAGAGCAGCGATGTTATTAACTCCAGGCCCTTGTCTCAAAACTGAGGCAAACAGTAGCAGCAGCCTGTGCTCTGCAAGGAACAGGAGCTGTATATCGGGATAGCTTTTACTATGGGGAGGCACGAGTCATTACCACACTGAGGGTTTTAGTTCAATAACATCCCCATTATCCCCAAAGTGAACAACTGTTGATGTTCTATTTTAACAGAATGTTGTTTTTCATAATAAAATACAAGGAAATTCTAAACTTCTGCACATCTTATTTGAAACCTTTCCAGACACAATGAAGAGTCTCAGAATTCATTTAAAATGTTTTTACACTTGTATACACATATGTATGTGTGCACACACTACAGCCCCTGTGGAAAGATCAGAGGTCTCTTGTATAGGTAGGTCCTGGGGACAGACCTCAAGACCTAACTTGGAGGCAAGTCATCTCTCTGGCCCCAGAATTAATTTTTTTATAGAAGCAAATTAATAAGCCACAGTTAACATTCCCAGTGAATCATAAGAAAGGAATCCTGTCAACTGAAACAGTATGTTAGAGGAAAGCTTACAGACAAAACACATTCTGAGAACACTCAACCACCAAAACTGAGTTAGAAGCAGCTCTAGAGACTCTTGGGGAGCAGGATGGGGCTGGGGCTGTCATCTCAGACTCGTGGAGAGGAAGCAGGCCGCTGACTTTGCATTCTACCCCACTACTCATATCCCTAATTTTATCCTAAATCCCACCTCCCTCAATAGGGTCATTTAAAGGAGTTAATGAATCAACACACCTGCACACTGAGATTGCTGCCTGGCACATGTTAGGAACTCAGTCAATAAAGAGCATATATGAAGAGTAACCCTGTGGTTACTTCTATAGCCCATACATGGGTATTTGCAGGCCAGAGTAACACAAACCTAGAACCCCACACTGGAAAAAGCCACCTTGCACAGCACACGGCATGTGAATGGGTCAGCCATGGTCAGTCACCTCTGGCCGCCCGTGACCAGCCGAGCTGTGCCCTCCACCATCAGCTTAGACTCTCGCTCTCCTGACGGCTCCCCAGGCTAACAATCGTGTCATAAAACCCAGCCAGATTAATTCACAGCTTCTACTATAAAACTACCTAAGAAAAAAACTAGCTTTTACCTTCAGAACTGTTAATTTTAAAATTATATTAAACTTGATGCTTTCGATAGCAACTAAACGCATATGTGTTTGTAAGCTCTCAGGGGTTTACTTACTTTGTACATTCTTCTAAGGACTGTACAAGCACTTGCTGGAAGGACGATATTTCCTCTAGATTTCCCATTAAATATGAAGTGTTTGCTGAACTCAACCTAAGGCCGAGAAAAACCGAAGTAGAAGACTGTCAGTGGTCTGACTTCAATCCTGACTTCCCACCACAGAGCACTGCCGAGGGCCCTAGTCTGACGGCCATGATCTATGCCTGCAGCAAGTGGGCACTCTGACCTCCCCCCTCCCCTCCCTGCAAACAGACTGAGGGGGACCAGCCAGCAGGCACACGCATGTTCTGGCCAACTTACTTCTCACTGGTCTGCAGAGGCCGCAGGTAGGTGGACAGCACAGACTGCAGCTCCTTAGAATACTCATGTTCTGTTTCCAGGATGTTCTGTAGCACCTGTGGTGAGTAACGCACAGTCACTACACAGCAAGAGGCATCTGACACAGGTCATAAGCTCAAGCAAGTCCACTCCCACCAAGCAAGTCACACTTTGCTGCTGGCGTGCAATACTAACATAACACACTGACTGGAATTACTCTTCTGTGTTATTAACCACTAACCCTAGGCGATGAATTATGACGGCCAGAGGTCTGACTTTGACTTACGGACTACAGGCATGCCTAGATTTTGTGAAAGCGCATCTCATCCTTAGACAAGCAAGGCCAGGTCTACTTAAATTACAAAGGACAGACTGTAGACAGTTTCAAAGCACCTATGGGCAGCTGTGTCTCTAAAATGCTGTATGGTGCAGAAAAAGCCACCACCAAGTACCGCACACAAGCATCAACCAGCTAGTCTGAGAGTGGAAAGCCAACAGTGACTGTCAGGGGAGTGGGACAGACTGGCTCTGAGCTCTCACTCGGGCACAGGCTCCCTCCCGTCAGCATACTTGCTCATGAACTAGATAAAACCCATTCGTTCTTGTATGCAGCTGGGCACACCTAAGCAAAGCAGCCCAAACAAAGTGACCAAAGAGTATTAAACTCTTAATTTAAGCACTACCATGATGCCGTGGGGTTTACATTTTGGACCATTTCAGAGTTTGAGTTTAGGAATGTTCAAACCCGTGAAGTCTATGCAAATGTCCCCCAAACTCCAGAATCCGACAAAGTTCTGGTTTCAAGCAGAGGTAATGTACACTTAACCTGCATGTAAGACATATCCCAATTTAATACATGAACTTTATCCTTGACTGGATCTAAAAAACTGAAATAAACATGTGGAAAACAGAGACTTTCTTCAGACAGCGTGTCATCAGACAGCGATGCCCTGGACCATCCCTCACACAACATGCATGGGAGATAGAAGGCCTGGGAAAGCAAAAGATCTTCAGACACTTATTCTTCTCAAGGATAGCAGAGTAAGTATAAACTAACTCTAAAATTTAAAAAGTTCCAAATAGCATATATTTGTATAACAAATTTAGCAAAAACTACTAAACTCCTAAAATTTCCAGACAAATGCAATTCCAAAGAGATGAACTTAAACAAATGCTTCCCAGCAGAAGCCAACAACAGCACAGGCACCTGACAAGCAGGACAGAAGGTATGGATCTCCTAAAGGCCGAGAGCCACAAGCACTGACAGCCAACAGACACCTGCCTTGCACCTGGCAGCTAACTTAGGGCACAGTACTCTTTAATCCCTGGAAAACACGCCCTTTATTTGGGCCTGGTGCACATACTTGTTGTCTGTCTTAGGAGGCCAAGGCAGGATAATTACTAATTTAAGGGTTGTCCTACCTCTGAGGCAGGTTCAAAGCCAGCATGAGTAGCAACAGGCAAATAGCATATGCTGTCCCCAAATAAATGAGGGGGGAGGGAGGGAAGGGGAGGGGACTGAGGAGAGATGGGGACAGAGGGGAGCAAGAACTAGGAACGGTGTCGGGCGGTGGTAGCACAGGCCTTTAATCCCAAGCACTTGGGAGGCAGAGGCAGGTGGATTTCTGAGTTCGAGGTCAACCTGGTCTACAGAGTGAGTTGCAGGACAGCCAGAGATACACAGAGAAACCCTGTCTCGGGGAAAAAAAAAAAAAAAAAGAACTAGGAACGTAGCCCCTGGTTCCAAGTCCCTTAAATCCGACCCAGGACACCTCCCCAACCCACGCCCATAATACACACACAGTTTCCTTTTCAAAGCAGCTGCTCCTTCCATGTTCAACACCTGGTGAGCTGCAAAGCCAAAAAGTGACAGTGTGTCCCTCTGTCACGGGCCCCATAAGACAGCTCCAGGCCTAAAGGGCGGAATCAGAGATACATACAGCCCCCCCCCCAAAGGGAAGTCCCCTCCCAGCCCTTCCCATGCCCCCCTCTAGACAGCCAGGGCTGGCTTACCTAGGTCACACGGCGTGCGCTTTCTGAGCCCTTCCTGAATGCATGTGCTTGCTGCCTCACAAAGCCCACACATGCCCCGTGTAACTCATCAGACGCCACACTTCCCTCTCTGACCGTGATCTCTGATGGTCTGACTGAGTGTAAACACTTGAGCTGACCTTTACCAGCACCGTCTGACTGCTCCTCAGCTCAGTGCTGTCTAGATTCTAAGGAGCCCTGAGCAGATGAAGCGTCACAAGCAGCTTACACTCAACCCAAGATGGAACACCACAGGCTCTGTCTCCGTGGATGCCCGACTCTGGCTTCTTCCTGAATGGACTTATTCATGGAGACAGCTGGGCGACAGCCAGGAGGGGGAGGGACAGTGCAGGGAGTTCATTCCTTTGTGGGGAAATCTAGATGGTGCACCCAAATCGACAATGTCCTGCTATGACACACTCGCTGAACACAAGTGTCGAAGGCCTGGTGCAAGAACACTGACTGCAGACACCGCTACAGAGACAGTCCTGTAAACCAGACACAGTTCTCAAGAAGCCACAGTCACCAGCAGCCTCAGGTCTGAAGAGAAAAGGATCGTCCCAGGATGCCCAAGGGAAGCTCTAGGCCGAGACGTGAGCAGGATCCACCCCCCAAACCCACTATACCCCCAAGGTGATGAGCAGAAAGAACACTGCCAGAGAGTCCTGGTGCAGAGACCCAGGGCACCGCGCTTTCCTCAGCCATGGCCTGAACACAGCCCTGCAGACAGACACACACCAAGGTTTTCCAAGGGAACAGCCACAAAGCTGCCCACAGCTTCACAGAAGTAAGTTCTTCACCACGCCGCTCCACTCCTACTACTGACCAGTACCACACACTACTTGCAGACACCTACTGAGTCTTCGCCACTCCCCAGAAGACAGGTGAGGTGCACTGGTGTCTGCACGGGAACACAGAGCCACACACCCACTCACCCCCTAGACAGTGCCTCCCACCCCTCGCCCACAGGACTTCAGTGCTTTCTGACCTAGGCAGCCTCATCACCCGACCTGGCCCGGTTCTGCCCGTCACTAGCCTCACCTCTCCTCCTCTTTGCGCCTCAGGCACATGCTGGCTGCTGCAGGACCCCATGAACCTCACCCCAGTGGACACAGCTCCATCACCATGCCTGGGAACCCAGAATAGAGCAGTGTTCAGGGAGATGCAGACTTTGTGACCCACAATGCTGAGGAAGGCCAAAGGAAAAGCCCCGGGCAGCATGGCTGGCTGAGTCACGAGGCACAGAGCTGTCCAGTCAAACAACAGTGCCACCCAGGAGGGCGGGCACCCTCAGCAGCACACAAACGTCCCTAAGACCTTCCGTCCTGAAACAAATCAACTCCCACACTGTGCAGACACGGGCGCTGGCTTCATGGGCGGTGGTTAAAGGGACACTTGGCATCTCAGACTTGACATGTCCTGTGTGTCCCTTAAAAATAACTAATCTACAGGGCTGGAGGTGCAGCTCAGTAACAGAAGGCCTCCTAGCCTGTGTGAGGGAGGCCCTGGGCTCCAGCCTCAGCACCGTAAAAACGTTGAAACATCTGTAAAATAACTGACTGGTATATAAGAACACTAGGCATTGGGCCATTGCCTTAAGGTCCTCCCAAAGATCACCACAAACTAAACCCAAATGTTCACAATACAAGCCTAGTTCATGTACAAGGGCAAGTGAACTCACACGTCTATCCTATCCTGCAGTCTCCACTCTGCCAACCACCCCCACCACACACATCCGTGGAATTCAATCTTTTGTTGTGTTTGTGTGTGTGTGGGGGGGTGTACGCACACACACACACACACACGTGAGGTTTCTTCAGTCACTTTCCATTTTAGGTCTCTGAGATGGAAAAGGAACCTGGATGTCACGGACTCAACCACAGAGACACCTCACTAGTGAGCTCTAGGGAGCAGCTGCCTCCCCTCCGTTCCCAGCACTCATCTGACTTCTAATGGATGCCGGGGAGCCAAACTCAGGGCTCATGCTTCCACAGAATTTCTTGCTTTTAATAACCTCTTAACATCTAGAGTCTACTTAACTGGCAGACAAGTGCTTTAATATCTACACTGCCAGTCCAATCTATCTGAATTTTCGAAATGTGTTTTTGTTTTTGTTTTTTTGTTGTTGTTGTTGGTTTTTTTCGAGACAGGGTTTCTCTGTGTAGCCCTGGCTGTCCTGGAACTCACTCTGTAGACCAGGCTGGCCTCGAACTCAGAAATCCGCCTGCCTCTGCCTCCCAAGTGCTGGGATTAAAGGTGTGCGCCACCACCGCCCGGCGAAATGTGAAATGCTAAATTGGACTCTAGTCACAATTTAATGTCTGACAGGCAGTCTGTGTGCTCTGTGAGCAAGAAAGTGGTGGCGAAATAAGCAGCAGGAGAGGCTCCTACTGGCTCTGTAACTCTAGGGGGAAAGCAGGGCCCACTCTGACATTACTGACTGACTGAGCGGTATGCTGTAACTCTAGGGGGAAAGCAGGGCCCACTCTGACATTACTGAGTGAGCTGTGTGAGGGCACTCTCAGTTGTCATCCTGGGAGATGAGCTCCTGGGCTTGACAAAGGGTGACTATCATGACTAGGCTAAGGAGGTGGGAGGCCTGCCCACCGAGGGTGGTGCCATTCCCTGAGCTGGGCTCCTGGGCCACATATGAAGGAAACATGAGATGAGCACGGGCATTCACTACTCTCTCCTGACCAGAACTCAGCACACTAGCTGCTTCTAACTGCTTTCTGACTTCCTCTCCATGGTGGGGTGTAACCTGACCCTGTGGGCCAAAATAAGCCCTTCTTTAAGATGCTTTTGTCAGGCATTTCACAAGAACAGGAAAAGAAACTGAGACAATTTTTTGATTTACACTTGCCTTTAATAACTTCCTGACATCTAGAACCTACTTAACTGACAGACAAGTGTGCTTTAATATCCACCTTTTAAAGCAAATAGTTTTACTATAGTATTTCTAACTCAGGACTCTACTAGGTTTGGGAAAGACATTTCTTTCAAATGTTAAGGTTTGACCAGATAAAGGGGTTAGAGATACAGTTCAGAGATTATAGCACTAGCTGCTCTTCCAGATGACCTGGGTTTAATTCCCAGCACCCATCACAATTGTCTGTAACTCTGGTTCAAGGAAATCTAAAACCCTCACACAGACATACATACATGCAGGCAAAAAACCAATGTGCATAAAATAAAAATACTCTTAACTAAGAAAAATAACATTTAAAAAAGACTTTCCAGACAAAAGGGGGTCCAAAGAATCCATGTCAAGAGAGTAGTGTGCAGGACCACAGCCGCCCACTCACACCACACCTCTGTGCTGTTCATAGGCACTAGTTATGTGCACTCCGCCACAGCTGTACTCCAACCCCAGCTTCGCAGCCTACGGTCTATAGCCAGCCACCCAGCCTCCCTGCTCTTATACCAAGAAATCTTCCTGGGTTAGGCCAATTCTGAGTTAGGTAATGACAAACACTGCCTACCCGTCACCTAACACACCCAGCCACCAACACTATCACTCCAGGCTTCTCTAAGTCAGGAAGTCTCTGACATTCTCCGGGGTTAGGTTACCTCCCTCACCATGCTGGGCTCCTGATGCCACCTGAAACTGCAGTCTGTGTCACTCTGGCCCACATAACACAAGCAATTACACAGAAACAGCAGGGAGAAAATGTGCTGGAGGAGCTGGCAGGTGGCCAACTTCCGCAGAAACTGCACTAGGTCAGGAGAAGTGAGGCTCTCTCAGGAGAAGTAGGGGCTCAGCTGTAGGCTCGAAGCTCCCGTCAGACTCCCAGGGTCACAGGATGAGAATGTCCGTCACTGTCCCGTGTCTGGATGGTCAGTCCCCAGGAAGGATTAGGAGGCATGGCCTTGTTGAAGAAGGTGTATTACTGGGGGCGGGCAGGCGGGCGGGCGGGCGCTGAGGTTTCAGAAGGCCATGGCAGTTCATGTGAGCCTTCCCCTCTCTCCTCCCATTCCCCGTCCTCCTTCTTGAGGATCGGGTAAGCACTCGGCTGCTGCTCCAGTGCCATGCCTGCCTGCCTGCCACCATGCTCCTCACCATGATGGTCACAAGCTGTAGACCTCTGAAACTGGGAACCCAGTAAAGAGTCCCTTTGTCATCTGCCTTGATCATAGTGTATTTTCAAAGGAACAGAAAAGTAACTAGATGTGGGATATAAAGAGATCTTGATCAAAGTGAAAGGCAAGCGATCAGAGGAAGCCAGCCCTTGGCTGGCAGCCTGCCCAGCACTCAGGAGGCTGCAGGGAGCACAGGAGAAGCCCACTGCCACTCAGGACCACAGGAGACAGCACAGGAGTGTCTCGCAGCTTCCAATAATGTGTCTGCTCTGGACACTGGTAGTTTAGACTCCCGACTGCACCCATCCCTCAGACTGTGTAAGGGAAAGCCAACCTGCATTCTTTCCACACTAGACATCCAGTCACTTCCTTTCACAACACACTGTGCTCAGAGGGAAGCCTGCTAAGTGAGCAGACTCCAGTGATGACTGAGGACACAGCCCAGACTGCTGGGGTCCTGGAGTAGGGCATCCCAGTCCTGACTGGATCCTAATGGGAGAGATGTCTGTCATCATGCCATGGGTGGAGCCAGCAGTTTCACTGTCAGGATACATCAAGTTCAGACAAAGTAGGTCTTGTCACAAGCATGCCTCTTTTAACTGCATGATCCAGCCGGTCACTGGGCTAGGATCTCATGAGATCACCAGGATACCTGCCTGCAAACAGAATCTGCCACACATTCTGTTTCTAAATGTGCTACCTGGTGCCATGGAAACCTCTACAGGACTTCAGCAGGCACCCAGAGGCTAATCACAAACTCTCTTCACATTGCGCTGCCAATGCTAGCAGTATCAACATTATATTGTAGGTCAAATCATTGCTCCGACGGCCAGAAGCTCATCTCCCAACCACTCTGCGACTAAGCAGAAAGGACGGTTAGAGCCAGAACATGTACGCCTTCCACTACACCACAGCATCGGCACCTTAGCTAGGCTGCCAGCAGCACGCACAGTGCAGAGCTGAGTGCAGCCACAGGGACCTGCTTCAGGTGTGGGAACCTGACCTGACAGCGCACTGATCGCACGCCAGTTTCAGCCACACAGCTGAGGGCCGGCCAGACCAGAGCAGTAGAGTCAAGGGCACCACATCATAAACAACACCTGTCGACTGTTCAAAGACACAAGAGCAGTGGTTCTCAACCCGTGACACAATCCTCATGCTGTGGTTATCCAACCATGAAATTACTTTGTTGCCATTTCAGAACTGTAATTTGCTACTGTTATGAATTGTAATCTGTGTTTTCCAATGGTCTTAGGTGACCCCTGTAAAAAAGTCACAACTCACAAACAGAACCACTGACTAGATGATGCCTTTAACTCCATGTATCTTGATAGATACAGAAATCTCAAGAAAGACAAGAGCAAAAACCGAAACAAACCAGAACCTATAAAGCTAACGGCATCTAATCCATTCCAACCAGTCCTATTGGCCCCTGAAGTAAGGATTTTAAATCATGCACTACACCTTCTTAAGCCTTGCTTGTAAACACTCACAGCTGTAGCAGCAGACTGTGACCAGACAGCAGACCTGTGTGTGCAGTGTGCGCCTTGGTGGACACGTAAGATGCTGCCCGCCGTTACTCACCACGTTGTAATAGCTCTTGTTGATGGCAGTCGTGTCAAACCCTTTGGGAGGGCTCTTCAAGGTCCCTGACTTGGGTGACACAGGCTTCTCTGCAATTAAAAAAGTAGAAGCACGTGTTATTGGTCAGAGCCAAGGTAACAATCACACCAGGCTACACAACACAGCCTCACCTAAAAACCAACCCCAGAGAGAAGGTGCAGGAAGGGCCTCGCTCGGCCACTGAGGAGCAGACCGCTTTTTCACACTGGGAAGCCAAGTCACAGGGCCATGGGCTCAGTCACTGCACAGCTTCACCCCCCATTCTCCCAGGCTGGAGTTGGCAGTGGCAGGAAAAGCTCAGTTACACCTTCAGCTTCACAGGGTCATAAATATAAGATGTTCCCCAAGCAGAATGCGAGAAATGTTAGCAGGCATAGAAGGGTCAAAACACCAAAACCCACAGCTCTGGGAATTCCACATGCTAAAACAGCGGCAGGTGACAGGCTTCTAAACAACCAACACATGTATAGACACAAGGAGGGAAGAAAAGATACACTCGGCAAAGGACATGCCTGTGCCTGCAGCACACCAGTAAGTGGTCCTCGCTTAAGATGCTGCCACCTGGCGCCATCCAGATCCCCCACTCTACTGGGAGAAGGCGTGTAAGCAGCAGTGCTCTGTGACGTCACCTGCCTGTGTCTAGTGGGAGAAGGCGTGTAAGCAGCAGTGCTCTGTGACATCATCTACCTGTGTCTAGTGGGAGAAGGCGTGTAGCAGCGGTGCTCTGTGACGTCATCTGCCTGTGTCTAGTGGGAGAAGGCATGTAAGCAGCGGTGCTCTGTGACGTCATCTGCCTGTGTCTAGTGGGAGAAGGCGTGTAAGCAGCGGTGCTCTGTGACGTCACCTGCCTGTGTCTAGTGGGAGAAGGCGTGTAAGCAGCAGTGCTCTGTGATGTCATCTGTCTGTGTCTAGTGGGAGAAGGCGTGTAGCAGCGGTGCTCTGTGACGTCATCTGTCTGTGTCTAGTGGGAGAAGGCGTGTAGCAGCGGTGCTCTGTGACGTTATCTACCTGTGTCTAGTGGGAGAAGGCGTGTAGCAGCGGTGCTCTGTGACGTTATCTACCTGTGTCTAGTGGGAGAAGGCGTGTAGCAGCGGTGCTCTGTGGGGGAAGTCTACCTGCCACTGTTTCTATTGGGGGAAGGGATCCACTGGCCTCAGGGATGGTGGGCTGCAGTAGACGGTCTGCCTGTTGATAACTCTGTAACTCTGTGGGCTGGGCTGGGGGAGGATACACCTGCCACTGTTTCTTTTGGGGAAGGGGGTGGATCCACTGGCCTCAGGGATGACGGGCTGTGGCAGGCTGCCTGTTGTTGGCTCTGTGGGGTAGCTAGATAGTATAGGCAGTCTAGCACTGGCTCTGTGAGTCCATCTCACCATCACTGACTCCCCAGGTTGGAATGGGAGACACACTGACACATTTTCACCCCAGATACGTGGATTGTTGCCTCCCTGTAATAATCCTGCTGTGTGAATTCTGGTCACTGAGCAGAGGGACTCTATCCCTCTGAGTATGAGGTGGCACCTGTCCAGTCTCTCTACGGCTCTCTACCTCACTTCCTCCCACTACCATCTCATAGCACCAGGCTCTCAAGACTATTTCCATACCCAACATCCCCAGGCTACAGGTTCTAAAACCAAACTGCCTGGTACCCCTAGTATCTTTTCAACCACAACAGCAACCCACAATGCTCAAAGATAACTCGTGAGCTTTACTTGGGTTCCCCACCATGGGACTGCTTGCCTAGATGTTCATGCCGTACCTCACTGTCAAGTTTTCGCAAACAGGAGAAAGTTTGAAGAAATAACAAAATAGAAGGCATTCTCTCTGGTTGGAGGAGCTCTGCCTATAGGATAGAAAATCACCCAGGAGAAACAAGTTTTCTAAGTGTAAGTAAACAAAGAGGAACCCAGTGCTTCTAGCTGAAGCCCATCCTTTCCATGGGCAGACTTTTGAGACACTTTGTCTCCATGGTTAGCAGTGACTTAAGCCTGAAAAATCTGGAGTCTGGGCAAGGGTACAAGGTGGTACCCCCAAACGCTGAAGAAAGCACATCTGTGAGCTCACGGACCAGCACAGGAATTTACAAACCTAACAGCAAAGCCAACAATTTCTAAGTTCTCCTTTCTCTTATTTAAACCTCAGAATGCATCACCTAGTCAATAAAATTCAGTATTTACTACAAGAACCAAGAGACAACTTTCACAATGAAGTTGCAGGCTATAATGTTAATGAACAAGAACCAGAAAGAGTGGGTCGGCTACCCTCTCCCTGAGCACAGGAGGGTGGGTCACATGTGTGACCATGTGTCCTCACACATCTTACTGTCAGTTCTCAAAAGGCCACAAGCCATGTCCATGGTGCCCCATGGCCAGAGAGGCTGCAGACAACCTCACCAAGCTCTGCTAGAAGCAAGCAGGTTACAGCAAGAGGGCCCAGCACCACTCCTCACTCCAACAGTGTCCGCACGCGCAGTGTAAGCACAGATGTGTAAGTGAAAGACAGGAAGGGACAGGCCCAAAGGATAGAGTTCACAGCACTCCTGAAGAGGGGAGAGGAGGGGTGGAGAAGGGCAGGGGAGGGGAGGGGAGGGACAGACTCAGTACAGTAAGCAGAGCAGGACCCTGTGATCCTGCAATCACGGTCAGCAGCCCAGAGACTGCGAGGAAGGACACTGAGCACACACTGCATGTGGACATAATCCCCTCAGAGCAGCTGGGCACGCATGAAGCTCCATGTAAAACAGGACCTCTAAGCACTTGACCACTGATGTATGTTCTCAGGAGCCCAGTCAGCCCTAGGATGGTCACCTGGGCCACAAGCACAGAACCATGCTGACTACACATGACTGTGTTCCACATTCATTCGGCAACAGTAAACCCAGAACCACTGGCCCCCAGAACCTCCTGTCTCCTCCTCCCTTCTCCCCTGAACTGAGGGGCATATGTGTGTGTGTTAATCACGCATACCGTCTGTGTGATAAAACACAATAGAAACCCATACATATTACACATCCAAAAGTGGTGCGCATGAAAGCTGCATGACATCTTCTCGCCTGCTGTAGCCCTGTCCATACCAGAAGCTACACACATGAAGGCCTGCCAACTGGCCTCACAGACTCCTGGACCGGCCCTTGCTGGAAAGTGTCGACTTGACACGAGCTAAGGCCGTCTGGAAAGCGAAGTTCTCACTAAAGACTGCTTCCATCCTCCGCTGACTAGGTGGCTCCCCTCCACCGCCTCTGCTTCAAGTCCTGCCTCCAGGTTCCTTCCCTGTTAGAGATCCTGTCATTATGGTTGAATGACTAACGCACTAGCCCTTTACTTCCCCAAGTTAATCTGGTCATGGTCTGTGTTCAAAGAGAAACTACTGAAGGCCAGCCAAGTCTCCCCGCGTGAGGGAGACCGTCAGCTGCTCTCATCCTTTCAGAGAGGGGCAGGGCAGCTGAGGGGTGAGGGAGAAAACTCCTTTCAGAAGCAGCCTTTGGCTTTTCTATTTGCACAAAAGCTGTAAATCAAACCAAAACAGGATGCAGAAGGAAAAGGTTCAGCAGAGGAATGGAGCCCCGCTTCCGTTCAGAGAAGAGTGACCCGTGAAGCAGTCAGGGTGCTCAGCTATGTGCCCAGAGCACTAAACACCAATGATAAATTACAAAAGGAATCCAATCCCACAACTACAACACCAAATAAACTACTGGAAAATACAATACCAAACTGTGACTGTCTAACTCTAGGATTCAACTGCTGGCTACAAATCCATTGTTGAAATGGTTTTTTGTTGTTGTTGTTGTTTTGTTTTGTTTTGTTTTGTTTTTTCGAGACAGGGTTTCTCTGTGTAGCCCTGGCTGTCCTGGAACTCACTCTGTAGACCAGGCTGGCCTCGAACTCAGAAATCTGCCTGCCTCTGCCTCCCAAGTGCTGGGATTAAAGGCGTGCGCCACCACCGCCCGGCGAAATGGTTTTTATAATGTATTTTCACACCAGTCTGCCTGAACTACCAATATTTAAAATCAGACTGACTTAGCTTTTCTTACAATCAACTCATATTAAGAAAATACTGTAAGCAGGAGCTATTCCCCAAAGAGGCTACTCTCCTGTCTCATCATCAAGTAGCATAACACTAATATGCAAAACTGTGGTATTTCTTATATTTAAAAAAAAAAAGGTGGGGGAGGAACCCTGTAGGTCTCAATCTGGCACAAAAACTAGAATTCAACGTGCCTCCCTGAAAACAGTACTCCTGAAGAGGGTGTGCTCTCGATTAAACCCAATGGCCATACAAGTTAGGTATGTGCTCCAGCACTGAGCCACATCCCCAGTCCCCAATATACATCTTTGGTGCCAGGGTAGCCTGGGCACACTTTAAACTGGCATAGAGACACAAACTCAGACATAAGATGTAAGCGTGAGAACAGGGTGGTGTGAAGGAATTGTCACTTACACACACACACACACACACACACACACACACACACACGGTACACCCCTTGAAAATGAGCAGCCCTCTTCCCCAGGTTTCTTCTTGATGCAAGCAGTGATCCTTTCAAGAGTATAACCAATGTCGGGCGGTGGTGGCGCAAGCCTGTAATCCCAACACTTGGGAGGCAGAGGCAGGCAAATTTCTGAGTTCGAAGCCAGCCTGGTCTACAGAGTGAGTTCCAGGACAGCCAGGGCTACATAGAGAAACCCTGTCTCAAAAAAACCAAAAAAAAAAAAAAGAGAGAGAGAGAGAGAGAGAGAGAGAGAGAGAGAATCTCACAAACAAACTCAATCCTGTTGGCCCAAGTCGCTGAGCACCAGGACTTTCCTAGCCTTGCGCTGATGACAAGCATGCATTAAACCATTTGCCCCAGAGAGCTTTCAATTCCAAGACACAAGTCACAGCTAAGCAGCAATGAAAGCAGGCTGAAAGCTGCTATTCACCCCTGAAAGATTTGTCATGAGCAAAGTGTCAATAACAGGAAACTGGAAAATCAACACATTTTCATAGAAAAAAAAAGGCAGAAATTACCTGCCTGTGACTAACTGGTTGGAAAAAAAAAAAATCAATGGCAGTAATAAAAATACAGCCTGGCCCAGGCCATTGGAAAGCACGGATTACAACATAACACAGACTGGTGACAACACAAACAAGCATATGGGTTGGCTGAGGGGCACACCTGTGAACATGGTGACTCAGAAGGCTGAGGCAGGAGAATCACTTGAGCTCAGGAGTTCCAAGATCACCTGTACATCATGTCTATAGACTCTTGTCTCAAAAAGCAAGAGACAGCAATTAACAGACTTAAGAGGTTTTTCTTAGGAAGACAGCTGGGAAATGTCATGATCTAATGC
Organism: Apodemus agrarius; assembly: GCA_964023405.1. Taxonomy (NCBI): domain Eukaryota; kingdom Metazoa; phylum Chordata; class Mammalia; order Rodentia; family Muridae; genus Apodemus; species Apodemus agrarius. Next base: position 7,343,237 of record OZ030023.1, on the reverse strand, counting down.
AAAGCGTTTACAATTATAGGGCCTTTATGCAGCATCCCACGGTACAGGAGAGGATGAAGTTCATTCCACTGAACACCAGACGCTTTCTCTGTACTTAATGGAGAACAGGCACTTAAGGCTAGAACATTCACATCCTTTGGCTCCTCAGTCAGGCTTAGCCACTCACCACTGGGCTTGATCTCTCGCACGTAGTTGCTGGGGAACCAGCCGGTCCTGCCATTGTGTGTGCCCTCCCACCAGCCTCCTTCCTCCACTCGTGTGACATGGATGACGTCGCCCTTCGAGAAGGACAGCTCGTCTTCATTGGTCTGCTGGAAGTTAAACTTGGCTCGTACTACCAGTTGGCTGTTGGTGTTATCAGTCATGTCCTAGAAGACAGGTGGGAGGAGTGGGAGAAATTTCCATGAAGCATGGTCTACTTTCCGATAAAAGTTACTCTTCACTGTCATAAGGGTGGCCAACACATTTATATGCTCCAAATTCCAACAGCAGGAAAGCACCAGACATGGTGGTGCATGCCTTTAATCCCAGCATGAGGCAGAGGCAGAGCAGAGACAGAGGCAGATGGGTCTGACTTCCAGGCCAGTCTGATCTACAAGGTGAGTTCCAGGCCAGTCAGCACTACAAAGTAAGACCCTGCCTCAAAAACAAGCAGTAGGAAAGTGTCTTTAAGAAGCTTAAAGGTCCTGGTCTTCCTGTGCACCTTGACCACTGTGAGACTGCAGTCCAGGAGGGAAGCAACTCTATGCTAATCCTACACTTTATACTCCTACCGGCAGACGGCCGGGCGGGCAAGCAGGAACACCTGTACTCTCCTGGCACTCACGTGTTCATTCTTGTTCGTTCTCTCCTTCTCTCCCTCTCTCCCTCTCCCTCTCTCCTTCTTCTCCTCCTCCTCCTCCTCCTCCTCCTCTCCCCTCCCCCGCCAATCACTGTGCCTATCTCTACCTTGAAAATTAGTCTCTATACTGTGGACATGCTTCCAACTACATAAAGCTACACTGTACATTTGAGTCACTAATTTTTAGGTTATTACCAATGTGTGTCTATGTATTCCACACAGTGTTTCTCGTACTTTACAAAGGCCGCCTTAAAAATATTCATATATCCTTTTTTCATTATGAATATAAATAAGTCTTTATGTTAAATTTTAGTACTGGGACATTCATAAAAACATTTAAACTTTAACAGATATTTCTAAACTGATCTCTAAAAAAGTTCTACAAACTTATACCAAGCAACACACCCATCAGTACAAAGAACCTTTCTAAGGTTTTTAACAAGCATTGATTCAAGAAACAGAACAGGAAAACAACACCTCACATCTTGGATGGTGCAGTGCTCAAAGACAGCACTTGCAGATCTCTGAACAGAGAAGGGCAGGCTAGTGTGTGTGTGTGTGTGTGAGAGAGAGAGAGAGAGAGAGAGAGAGAGAGAGAGAGAGAGAGAAGGGCAGGCTAGTGTGTGTGGGGGGGGCAGGCCAGCGTGTGTGTGTGTGTGTGTGTGTGTGTGTGTGTGGAGAGAGAGAGAGAGAGAGAGAGAGAGAGAAGAAGGGCAGGCTAGGGGTGAGAGAGAGAGAGAGAGAGAGAGAGAGAGAGAGAGAGAAGGGCAGGCTAGTGTGTGTGTGAGGGGGGGCAGGCCAGCGTGTGTGTGTGTGTGTGTGTGTGTGTGTGTGTGTGTGTGAGAGAGAGAGAGAGAGAGAGAGAGAGAGAGAAAGAAGGGCAGGCTAGTGTTGTGTGTGAGAGGAGAGAGAGAGAGAGAGAGAGAGAGAAGCAGGTAGTGTGTGTGTGTGTGTGTGTGTGTGTGTGTGAGAGAGAGAGAGAGAGAGAGAGAGAGAGAGAGAGAGAGAGAGAGAGAGAAGGGCAGGCTAGTGTGTGTGTGAGAGGGGGGGGGCAGGCCAGTGTGTGTGTGTGTGTGTGTGTGTGTGTGTGAGAGAGAGAGAGAGAGAGAGAGAGAGAGAGAGAAGGGCAGGCTAGCGTGTGTGTGTGTGTGTGTGTGTGTGTGTGTGTGCGCGCGCGCGTATAAGAGAGAGAGAGAGAGAGAGAGAAAGGGCAGGCTAGTGTGTGTGTGTGTGTGTGTGTGTGTGAGAGAGAGAGAGAGAGAGAGAGAGAGAGAGAGAGAAAGAAAGAAAGAAAGAAAGAAAGAAAGAAAGAAAGAAAGAAAGAAAGAAGGGCAGGCTAGTGTGTGTGTGAGGGGGGGGCAGGCCAGCGTGTGTGTGTGTGTGTGTGTGTGTGTGTGTGTGTGTGAGAGAGAGAGAGAGAGAGAGAGAGAGAGAGAGAGAAGGGCAGGCTAGCGTGTGTGTGTGTGTGTGTGTGTGTGTGTGTGTGTGTGTGTGCGCGCGCGCGCTGTTCTCCATTCAGCTTGGTGAGGCGACCAATGACAAACTCCTAGACCAGCCTCTCTCCACCGCCACAGAAACAGTCAATACGTAAAATCTGCACATGTATCTCTAGGGACCAGACACCGGTAGCACACCATCTCCTGCACTGTGGGCTCATTTGACCTGCATCTTGGGATGAGCCACGCTGACAGGATGCCCCCTAACCACAGCCCACTGGCATCCATGAAGACTAGCCAGGAGTCCTGGTCACCTCCCCACTGGACAGCAGGTGGCCCCATGGGAGCACACTGGTGTTTTCTGGCCCTCCGCCCACTCAGACAGCAGACTAGCACAGGACCCCGAAGAACCCCTTGCCAGTGTCAAAGACACAGCAGAAGATGTCCCCCATTGCACAGCAGACTTCGTTCCATTCAGAAAAGGGTGCTCGGTGGATGGTGATCAATGGAGAGCGAGTCTGATGAAAGGAAGCTAGCCCAGCAGAAAGAGCGCTCACTCTCGGACGTCCCAAGCGGATTAGAAATGGCACAGGAAGATGACCTCTAATGCTCTAACGCACTAACGCAGCTTGGCCATCTTCCTCGGATGCTGCACTAATAAAACCCTGTGAGAAGGCCTGGCATAACTTCATACAGCACCGTCTGTCAGCTTGGAGACTGGTACCAGAGCAGTGTCTGGAAAACACCAGAGTGTAGGGTCCCCAGCTCCAAGAAGGGGGAAAGGCCATTACAATCTAGTCATTCCTCCCAGAGATGAGGGACACCGGGAGTGACGCTCACACTAACCCTGCCAACGCTGAGGACTACAGCCACACTGAGCTGCCAGTGGACGAGCACTCAGACCCAGACATTCAACAGCACCAGCAGAGTTCAAAGCATGACAGTGCATCTCGCACGTGAGAAACTCACAGTAGTAAACTGGTTTTTAAAAACTTAAGAGGAATATGTCAGAAATCCACACTTAAGATTCTGAGCAAGAAATACCTGTTGTCCCTTTCACCATGGCAACTGTGGGTTTTCCTTTTCTGAGAAGTTTCCCATTTCCTCTTGGGGAACAAGGGCTGCCACCCACACGGCAGGCAGCACTGGGACAGGGGCTGCAGCCTCCCTCGTCCTCCTCATGGCCTCACTCCAGATTTTACTCCTTGGAGGAGTTCTCCTCCTCCAAGGGGGGGTGGGGGGGAGGGAAGGAGAGGAGAGAGAAGGGAAGGGGGAGAGGAGGGGAGGAGAGATGAGGGCAGGGGGACGGGGGCTGTCTCCATTCTCAGTTCCAAGGCAGCCAGAGCTGACTGAGGGCGGCTTAGGGGGCAGGCTTTAGGCAGAGAAAGAGCTGCCTTCAGTCTTCTGCTCTAGGGGAGTTGCAGGCATTAGCAGGTGCCCCACCGTGCAATCTTTCCGGTCAGTGGGGTGGCAGTGGGATGGCAGTCCTGATTCCCCAAGGGTCTCAGCGAAACTGGAAGCACTCCAGCTGCGAGTCAGATGAGCAAGTCCTTCCAAAGACTTACCAGGCTGCAGTTTTCCATGGACTCTAACTTAACTTGAAAAGGGAAGTTGTAGGGTTTGCTAATGGGGAGTCTTATGGAGTTCCGTGGACTGAGTTGTGGACACAGGACACTGCTGAACACAGCCCTGGGCATTGGAGTACTGTGCCTGCTTCACGCCCTGGCCCTGCCCTGCTCTCCCAGCAGCAGGCTCCTGCCTCACGCCTCTCTGTCGTCAGGCTTATGTATAATGTGTAGTTTATCCTCATACACGGCAAGTGTACAGCGAGCAAGTGCCTGAGGGCTGATGTCAAAGCATTCGCCTCTCTAGAGGAGCAGCTGCAGCCTTCCAGATAAACCCAAATAAACAAGAGTCCAAAAGCACCACGGGGCAGCTGAGGGAGTCCGGTGAAAGCACATGCCACCACACACAGGAGCCACCCAGCAATGCCAGGGGCCCAAGGTGTTCTGCATTCCATGCGCAGGGAGGGGCTCAAGCATCCTCCCAAGCACCCTTGCAGACCCTCTGCCCAAAATGCCTTTGAATCAAATATTAAAGCATCTTACTTACCAAGCTTCGGTACTGGCTCTGAAGCAATTTTGAAGTCCTACTGTGTGAAGTCTGGGATCCCAGGGAATCAAAAGACTTTATCCTATGTGACGAGGGCCGGGCACACACAGAATCGCTTCCTAGTCCAATGTCTGAAAAGGTGGTGCACACAGAAACAGTGCTGAAGACCCCGATACCATGTGCCTTCAACACACACTAGGTCTAAAACCAGGCCAGTCTGGAGGGACACACCAGAAGTCCATGACAAAGCAAGCCATTTACATGCAACAAAGAGCAGATTCTTCTGCTCCATAAATAACCATTCATTCTCCAATCACCTCTCCAGGAACTGACTTACTGGTTCTCTAGTGTAATTCTCAACAGTTTGCAAACCATCCTATAGATGTTTGTAAATGCTCCCTTCATCTGGAAAAACAATAACTGCTCAGCAGGGAACCGCCAGGCACTTAAGTCTCCAGCACACGTGGCACACGTCCCGGTACAGAGGCAGAATGGATGAACAGTCACACGTCATAGAATGATAAGCTAGTACTTTCTGAAGACAGCACTGAGACTGTGTCAGGTGCAACAGCACACACAGAAGTAGCTGGCAGTCATCAGAGCGTGCACCACAGCACAGCCCACCGCTGACCAAACATCCTTGTGGGACTCAAGGCCACACTGAACAAAAAAACCAATCAAGTGTGCTGGCTGGTTCTGTGTCAACTTGACACAGGCTGGAGTTATCACAGAGAAAGGAGCTTCAGGTGAGGAAATGCCTCCAGCTGTAAGGCATATTCTCAATTAGTGATCAAGGGTGGGAAGGCGCATTGTAGGTGGGGCCATCCCTTGCCTGGGAGTCTTGGGTTCTATTAGAGGGCAGGTTGAGCAAGCCAGGGGATGCAAGCCAGTAAGTAACACCACTCCATGGCTTCTGCATCAGCTCCTGCTTCCTGACCTGCTTGAGTTCCAGTCCTGACTTCCTTTGGGGATGAACAGCAATGTGGAAGTATAAGCTGAATAAACCCTTTCCTCCCCAACGTGATGACTGTACAGAATAGAAACCCTGACTGAGACACCAGCATTACGAGCGGTGAGGAGTGTGAGACTTCCACAGCCTCTGAATCTTAACCATGTACCAGTAAGACACAGACACACCCCAGCAGCGGCACACCCCAGTGTTCTGAGCCAACAGCCCCCACTCCTGCTCTAAAGTCAGGAGGCAAGAATTGCAGGGCTCGGGTAAAGGGCAGTGTGCTGAGGCTGAAGGCTCCTTGCACCCGGAAGTGCTCCCCCAGCACTCACAACCCAGCACACCGTCAGCCAAAGGTGCAATGCACAGCAGCCTTCTCTCTATGCAGAGATGAATGCTCATTTTACCTGAGGACAGAGACCAAAGACATGAGCCTTCACAGCCTCACCCTGAGGACACTGAAGAGTCTTCTTACCTGCTGTCACTTTATTTAGTGTCACCAAGGAGCTGAGGACCTTGTTAAAGTTCTGCCCCTGATACAAATCATTTGCATCAAAAGTCTGAAAGAAGAAAATAAAACAAAATCAGTACTGAGTTTTATGCTAGCACAGAATAAACAAAACTCTCCCAACAATATGTGGTTTCACATGGTCCGCAGCACGGTCTGAAAAACCCAAGAGATGGCACGGCCTCTAAGTGGCTCCCTGGGAAAGGAGTCCATTGGGATTCCCTTGTGAGGCATGTCCTTATGGGGCATCAAGCCCTTGGAAGAGCACCAAGCCCAGGATGTGAGCCAGGAGCCAACAGTTAAAGGTGCCCAGTAAAGGCTCACGGTGGCTTGCAATCCTCTCTCCTTAGACTACAAAAGCCCATGGACATGCCAAGGATGTTCTTCTAGCCTGAAGGGAAGTAAACTAAGCTCGCCGCATTGCACACAGAGCACATGCAGACACAAGGAAGCACAGAAGATGGCAGGGAACGGGGAGATAAAGTGGACTCCAGAGGAGAGACAGGATAGGGGCCCTGAGCAGTCACTCTGACCCAGGGCTACCTAACCACTCTGACCCCGAGTCAGTCACACCATAAGCTTAACGAATGAGCTAGCCTGGGTATAAGACATCTGAAAACCAAATGAGTGTGAACGTGTGTGTGTGTGTGTGTGTGTGTGTGTGTGTGTGTGTCCCAGTGTGTGAGAGGTTGTGTGTTATGTGGATGTACTACCAACCTAGACCTAGGAGAGATAATGTACAAAATATTACCTGGCTAAACACATGTAGCTTTTGTTTTGAGGAGTGTGTGTACGCACATGCCTGCTTACAGATATGCTATAACACAATTCTTCTACAAATAAATTTGATACCCAAATCATCTAATACTGTATGCTAGAAAAACCTCACTGGTGCAAATTATAGAAAGAAAAGCTTAGATGCCAAAATGTGTATCATGTTGTTTCTCTCTTGAAGCAAACTGGAACCATCTTGGTTCTCTGCCCTCAGACCAAGACCCCTGGGCTGGCACTGCAACTCTACTCTCCTGTCTCCTTCTGTAGCCTTTCTCAGTGCCAGGAACTCCCTCCCCCACCCCCTTCCTGCCGTCCCACACCCTACCCCCTTCCTGCTGAGCCTTACTCATCTTCCTTCCTGAAGGAGCATGCCTGGGCCTTACAGAGCTCCCAGAAATCCCCCAAGTACATTTATCACAAGGAAAACATCATGGCCGGTGTCGATGTGTGCATTGCACCCCAGAGCGTGACGCTCAAAGAGGCTGAGCAGAGCACACATCTCACACTGCCCGGGTAATGTGTACTGGGCCAGGACTGCGCGGATCTGTGGGTCACCCATCCTGACAATCAGGAAAGAGGCCGAGTGTCAAAACAGTTCAAAAAAGGATGTTGCTGAAAGCTCCCAAGAACCAAACCAAAGTGCAAACCCTAAAAGCTAAAGAGTGGCCTGTTCAAGCCCCCACTGGTCTCCTTGGGACGGTCTTCCTCCCACCCTCTCCACAGAGCCCTCAGCGCCTTTGTGGCTTATAGTTTGATTCCTGGGCTGCAAGACCTGTGCCTGACAGAAAGCCAGCCCACATGGGAACTCTGTGTAAGCTCACCTCCCTGTTCAGATTTTTTAAGGGTCACATATGGGCTAAATTATATCTTTTTAAAGAATAAAAAGATTGTCCTGTCTAGGCCTGTCTCCTCGTGCAAATATAAAGCTCCCTTAGCTATAAGTGCTATAGTGGTCATCTACCCATCAGCTCTCAGGTCTAACCCTGGGCCTGGAGAATTCAAGCTACTGCATACTCCCCGAGAAACACATACACAAATGTCCACTAACCTTCATTATGGCGAGGCAGCAAGTCACCAACCCCAGAGCAACAGGATGTGAAATATGGGACGCTTCCTGTTATTCCAGGATTATACAGCTCTCCTACCCAGATACCACGGAGCACCTGACTGGCTGCATCTGCCTGCCAATGGGCTTCAGCATGACGTCAGATCTCAGCGAGCCCACCGCTACCTTCCTCCTCAGGAAACCCAACAATGAGATGAGACAAACAGAAGGCACACTCAGCCTGAGAGCATTCAGACAGGACTGCTTTTCCAAGGAACAGAACAGTCTGCTTCCCCAAACAGCAATCTAGACAACAAAAAGCCAAAGTCCTTTAATTCAGACAGCACTCATGCCAAAGGAACCAGGAGAGAGGCCCGGGACCTTCCCTGAAACACCTCCCATAAGCCAGTCAGTGACACATGGAAACTGCCCAGAGCATGAGGCCTGGGCGCACAGTGGGCTTCACCAAGAAGCTCACACCCAGGCTGGCAGGGAGACTGGCTTTCACAGTACATGGGAGGAGTAGGCCACTGTCACCATGTAGAGGTCCACATCTGTTTCAGGAAGGCCTGCCCATCTCCTGCCATGACAGTCCATCCATCCAAGTGTAGAAGCCTGTGACCCTGGCTCCACATGCCATCGCTAACCACATTTCCAGATCTTCAAAGACTCTACAATCTGGCCTGATGCCACCTCCTGCCATACCTTCTTCCATACCTCTGAAGTGCTCTGCCTGGGCATAGCCCTTATTTTATGGTTATTAATGGTATCCAAATGTAATGTCAGGCTTAGAGCTCTTGTACAAATGCATGAAACAGGAAAAATGTGTTATCAGCTGCCCAGTATCTACCTGACAAGCTGTCGCCAGCAAGGTGACCCCTGAGCTGGCATGAAAGTGCCCAGTCACCCAGATGTAGTACTTCTGAGCAAACTGTAACACTGTCTAAATCTAAAGAACAGTAGGACAAACAGTGGCTCAGAACTGATCTGACCCAGAACTTTCCTCTCAGGACACAATTCTCTGACCTCCTTTACCTCTCTAACCCGGGCTTACTGCAGCTGTAAGACCTGTCTGTCCTCACTATAGCTCCCTGGATAAGTCTTCATTCATCCTGCAGGTACACAACACTGGTCTCCTGTCCAGGGCTGTGGCCCATCACATGGAGTTCCTGGTGTCTTGTGGAGAGGGTCAACAAGCCTCTGACCAGGCTCCTCAAATGAGGCCAGACAGGCCCAAGTGGAGCTGCTATCAAGAACGACAACTAGCTACAGCCAGCAGAACTGGTCAGAGCGCCCCTGCTAAGCACAGGGGTGGGGGAGTTGTGCACAGCAATGTCAGTCCACACGGTGAGACCTTCCAACTCCAAACACAAAGAGGACTTCCAGAACATCAGCCCATCTAGAACATAATGCCTCCTCCTCTCAGCATGCTGACTCAAAATAAAGGTGATTCTGAGTAAGTACTGGTCACACTCCTTAGCAAACAAGGGCCCCCTACCACCCCAAATCTAAAACACAGTACTTATATAGTGTTGACAGCTAAGGCTTCACAGAAACTCGGGGGGGGGGGGGGGGGAGGGAGGGAGGGAGGGAGGGAGGGAGGGAGGGAGGGAGGGAGGGAGGAAACCCAAATGTATGCTAATCTGCTGTGAGGAGCATTCCTTCCCAGAGGACTTACTGTGTCCTTCAGGAGGTGACAGACAGAAGAGGACAAACAACCCAGGTGAATTCTTCTACCCTGGCCTGTACTGCACTCTCCACGGTTGTCACGCCTGGGCAGCTGAGCGAGCACACGTGTCCACGGGCATGCTCTACCGCAGGAGGATGGAGAGCAAAGCCCTGCACTGTCACATCTGTCAGCGTTCAGAAGCAGCTTGCTGCATGAATGTGGGTCACAAGGGAACACTACTGCAAGGCTGGTGGGAGGAGGCCTGGACTCCTTGTGTCCTCGCTGCAAAGACAAAGCTTCCTGGGACAAGCAAAAGGAAGGCAGGGCCTACCCTTGGAAGCCATGTGTGCCACGCATTTACTGGAGTCATCAGTGAAGGCCACATCAGCAGACAAGAGAACACTCCTTCTTGAGGGAGAACAGTGCTCAAGACTACCGAGATATAAGCCAACCTAGACAGAGGAGGAGAGCCACACAAGGAACCAACAACATGTAGGCACAGCACATAGTTTAAAATCCAGAAGATTCAGCAGCAGCACTGCACACAAACAGCCCATCCACACACTCGTGCGCTGATATCCTGACCACGCAAACATCACTGGCCACCAAACTGATGTGATGCACCTTGAGATACTGAACTAAAAGCAAACAAAGCAGAGTGACTCAGACCTAAATGGCTAAATGTTGTCCTCATCTGGCTGGCCACACCCAGAAAGCACCAAGGAAAGGTGTCTCTCCTCCCCCATCTCATCCCACCATCTCAATAGGAATGAAGACCCTGCTGCAGGACAGACTGACCCCAACACCTTGACATCAATCAGTTCCACTACGAGAGGTTTATGAGGAAGCTATATTTACACACACACACACACACACACACACTCTCTCTCTCTCTCTCTCTCTCTCTCTCTCTCTCTCACACACACACACACACACACACACACACACACACACACACATACCATGAGTCTTGGCAGATATTTCTGGAGTGTTGCTTGCAAGGTTTAAAAATATATTTTTGTCCTATCATATTGTCAAGTAGAATCTGTGATTTCAGACAAGAATGACTGACAATGACTAGGAAGTAAGTGGTGTTATTTAAGTGTCATGCAAATGGTCCATACTGATCAGACAGTGAAATCCATCCCTGGCTCCTCGTCTTCGTGACTCCTGCAAATTTTGAACTTAAGTCCACCTACTGCTGCTCAGGGATAAAAAATAGAACTTCTGTAATGGGTTTTAGCAATTACAGCACTTTCACCTAAGATGCCTTAAACAAGTTACTTTCCTTTAAGATAAGAATCAAATCGTATTCAGTTTTCCCAAGCCTAGGAGAAACCGTCACAAAGCACAGCTAGCAGTGAGAGCATCCAGTCAAGACAGTGGATGCAAACTTGCTGAGGATAAATGTCACATCAGTGCATGCGCAGCCTAGACCAAACCATCTCACACATACACTCCCAGCCGCAGCGGGGAGTGTGATGCTTCAGAGCCCAGGAGGAGGGCCATCCCACAGGTCACACAGGCACCTCATGCAGCTGGCTCTCCGTCCCTGACCTCTACTTGGCAAAGCACTGTCTGCCTATCATTAGTCCTGAGCCCAACCACGGCAGAGCCTGACGAGACAGGACACCTGTTTGAGCTAAACCGAAGGGAATTGACGACGTCTACAGCTCCACAAGGTGGCGTGAGCACTGCAATGGCAAAGGCCAGGCTGAGCAAGTTCCAGACCCACTGCAAACCCTGCCCTCCTTCCTCCTGCAGCACACTGAAGCAAGAAGGCAAAGATTGTAAATGGGGGAGGGAGCTAGTCGGCAGAAGGGGGCAGGGAGGGGCTATGAGCAGTAGGCATCGGATTTTAGAAGACTGCTAGGGGTGGGGAAGCAGATGGGTTCTGAAAATCCTAACGGAGTAGGGAACAGTCCCATGAAGTCATGTGATACGGAGAACCACAAGCAACTGCACCTGCACACACAGGCCCTTTCCCAAATGTGAACAGCACCTCACCCCTCTTTAAACTGAGCAGATCAGCTTCAGATGTCCCTGAGCTCATGGGACAGACACTGAGAGGAGGTGGGGGTCAATGATCCTGCCCTGAGGCAGAGTCCAGCAGCACTGGTTCAGGAAGAACTAGAGAGCGTGAGAAGCTCCAGCCAAGGCTCTGCTCCCAGACAGCCCTCTAGACTCTCCACCAGCTCCTTATGCCACCCACATGACGGCACAGACATGCAGGCTGCTGTCACAGCACTGAGCCATAGAGGGCTGAGGATGTGGCTCAGTGGTGGAGTGTATGTCTGTCAGATCAGCGCTGGATCGCCAGTTCCACATAAAAAGCGAGGTATGACCAAGGCACACTGTGAGAAGCTACTGACAACATGGGGCTAAAAGGCACTGCCAGCAGTCAGCATGAGAGTCGGAAGGCGGGAGGGCCAGCTGGCTAAGTCCTGATCTGAGAGCAGCCCCCCTGCTCCGCTACCTACACTTTAGATGAAACAGGTGCCAGAGCAGCCGTGATCCAAGAAGCACCAAAAGCCCAGACGAGAGCAACTCCCAGAGAAAGCCTATTCTCGCAATGTACCAGGAAAGGGAGGGAGGTAAGGTGGGAACCTTGCCTCACCGCACACTGAAGGAGGCAATGCAGCCCCGCCCCTGCCCCTGCCCCTGCCCCGCCCCTGCCCCTGCCCCTACAGTAAAGTGAACCAGGGAGCTGAGACTGCCACAACAGGCCCGCAGCAAGCTCCCCAGGTGCACGAGAGTGGCAATGGCCTCACCCTCACATCAAGAAATACGGGTTTCTGGCCTGGCATAGTGCCACACAACCATAACTCCAGCTACACAGAGAGCTCACACAGGAGGGAGAAAGGGTCACAAGGTCAAAGCCAGCTCAGGCTCTATTGTAGAATGAAACTGTGTCTCAAACAGTAAATAAAACGCCAGTGATCAAGGCTGAGGAAGCAGAGCCCTGGGAGCCCACAGCCTGTCAAGATTTGAAGAGGCCCTGAGTTCCGAACCTCAGTTCCGGGAAAGGAAGCAAGTGGGGGAACGACCCACAAACCACAAAACAGACTGTCTAGTACTGCCACAAAACCATACAGCGCAAAGACTAGGATGCAAAGGGACTCTAAAGAGAGGAAGCTCCAATACTCTATGCTCCTTGTCTTCTGAGCGCTAAGGAGGCTGTGGTAAGAAAGGCAGAGATCACAGGCCTCCTGACGACTGGACACAGCAGCAATAAGTAACTGCAAATATCACTTTAGCCAGACTACACACAAACTCCAAGGGAAGCCTGTGAGTGGGAAACAACAGGGCAGCCAGAGGGGCTTGATCTGCGCTTTGGGGTGATGCCTTCCAAACAGTCAAGTAGAACAAAAGCAAGGGCCAATTTCAGGAGCGTACCGTGTACAGCAACGAGAGCACGTCTGTGCAACACTCTAAGCCTTGCTATCCAGCTCCACATGGTTTCGTCCCGTCTGCACACACTTGGTCTCACCACGCTCACCGCCTGACTCCTGTGACTCCTCTCCCACATCTCATGGAGCCAGGCCTAGTGCTCAACAGCTTCCCTTCAAAATGAAGGTCTGGGGAGGAAAGGGATGGCTCAGTAACAAAGGACAGTAGTTGTGTGTGATGGCTTGGATGATCCCCGAGGACGACAAGGAAACCCCATGTACACCAGTTTTTGTTTGGCTCCACCCCCCACTTCTGCCCAGTCCAGACTGTGGGGTCTTTATTAACCAGTCAGGGATAACTTGGGGGGGGGTTATACAACAAAAACTGGGGTACATAGGAGAGCCTCATCCTCAAGGAGGCAACCAGATCCTGGGGGCACAGAGTTTAGCATCTGAACACAAGCAGCATCAGACCAATCCCCTAAACTCAGCACCCCCAGAGACAGAGGGGCAGACACTAAGTGTCCTCTCATAAAATGCTATGGGAAATTAGAACACCTTCATGCAGAATCCTTGCCAAAGCTGTTGAACTAGAAGCAAACTACATCCAGGTGTGTAACTCACAGACACACAACTGTAATCTAAGCACCTGCAGGGAGAGCGCCTCTCACACTGGAAGCCAGCACAGGCTATACAACAAGACTGTCAAAGGAACTAAAAGAAAATGGCAGAGACGAGCAGCAGCTCGGATGGGAAGCCTCCTTTCTCTGGGCTGGCTTTCACACTCTCCCCAACTGCTGGTGGAGAGAAGTGTCGTCAGTCTTACCCAGGTGTAGACCCTGTGAGCTACATACCACCCTGCCCACAGAGAATGACCAACTGCTTTCTGCCTGGGTTTTAGGCCTTTTCCACAGGGAAGAAATGTGCCTGGTAGTGTAAACCTGGTCAAAAACTTATGGCTGGGATGGTCATAGCTAAAGGGGAGTTGGGGAAGAAATGAACTACTCTGTTATCTGGCTTTATGGACATCAAACTACCTTCTAAATATGTTTGTACCCAAAGGACCGTGCTCCTCAGCCTTGTTGTAGAGGCCTCTGTTTACAGCAGGTGCCCACTCCAGAGACCCAGAACTGGTCAAAGTGCTGCGAGTGAGTGGCTGAGCACTCGGCCCCAAACAGAAGCTCTGCCTTACCCTCCCAGGCTCGGGGACACTGAAGGAAGGAGTGCAGTGAAACACATGGTCTGGACATGGCATGGCTGTCTACATCCATGAAGTCACAACGAACAGCTATGTGTACAAGACTGGGACCATCACTCCATCATGGGGGGAGGAGGGATGCTCCCAGCTCTCCTGGAGGAGATGCAGGCAGGAATGGCTGCTAGGGGAGGGTGGGTTACAGTCACACCTGCTCCCGAGATGTTTTGGTCACTCTAAGTCACCCCGCCCACCTAACTCCCCACCTACATTTATGCAGGCATCCCTAGTTAAACACATGGGCCACAGGGCAAAGACGAGGAGGCTAGAGACTTGTGGGGGTAGACAAGGCTCAGTGGGAGGGGAAGGGGAAGGGAGGATAAACAAAGTACACTATATTTATATGTAAATTTGAAAAGAATAAAAGTTAATAATAAGATTCCAAGTCGTAAGTGATAAAGGTGAGGAAAAGATCTTTGTTGGAAGTCACTGAAAAGGCATGACAGAGTGAATGAGACCTGACTCCACTCCAGATCACTCAGAAAAGGAACACTACATGCCACTCTAGAACTCCGCACATCTGAGCGTGGACTAAACAGGAAAGAACAGATTTCAATGCTAAGTGCCTTGGGAAAGTATGAAAGCTAGCTAGCATCTATCAGTATGTTAACATAGGCAACGAAGTATTCAGAAAGTACTACCAGGTCTATAAGGTAGTTTAAATGCTTAGCAAAACACAATTAAACAAACATGTAACGTCTTGTGGAGATGGAACTCAATGCAGAGTATGAGTCCTGGACCGAGGGTGCTCTCTATGGTGGTCCTCACTCCAGTGAGCCAGGGCAGAAGCTCTGGCACCCACTCACCACCCGAACCTCGAGGTGGGGAGTGAAAGCACCCATTCTCCAGCTCCAGGAGCAGTGAGCAGTCCTGTAAGGCCCAGTGGCCTCCCCAGAGACTGCAACTTCAAAGCTCACAGTCCTACAGTTTACACAGCGGTAGGCAGGCCGGCCAGCCCAGGTCTGTGGAACTACGGCTGGAAAGAAGTGTGTCTCTCATACCTGCTCTTAACTACTGAGACTTCAAGTTCTCTTCTGTACTCCTGGGAAGTCAGCCGTCCCCTCCCCAGCTGGGCAGCAGGTGCCATCCGTGCCCTCAGCAAATCAAAGTTCAGCAGATAAGCCCGACCAGCTCTAAATACCAAATTCATCAGCTGTTTCCGAGACCAGAGAGTGTGTACTGTTCCTACAGACTGAAGCCCACAAGGGCATGGGGCCTCTTACCTGTAAACCTCTACAGAGGAATAAGGCGATCACCCCCTGGGGAGCGGAGTAGTCCAGGCCACAGGAATCAAAGGCACCAGGGGAGACGAACAGTTAAGAGAGAAACCACCAAGAAAGCCTAATACAAATTTGGGCAGAAATACATATTCTGTGGTTTATTTTTAACACATAGCCAGTATATATAGACTTCACATTCAAACACAGTGCAAGGACTTGAGTTTTGTTTTATTTAATTCAGTAGAAACCTGTCCTCTGCTGGTTCCCAGAACACAAAGAGCACTCAGAGACACAAAGATGCGGGACAAACAGCTGTCAATAGAAAAGAGGGATCTGACATCCAAGCAGACAATAGCCTTGATTTCTGGATCTGTTTTCAAAGAATATCAAAAAATGACTAAAGGACAGCCAGAAAGAAGCCTGTTCACTAGACATCGGAGGGGAGGGCGGGCACAGGACCTAATTCAGCGAGACAGCATCTACCTAGCTGGTGCAAAGCTAGGTAGGGGTGTGTGTGTGTGTGTGTGTGTGTGTGTGTGTGTGTGTGGTAACTGCCACTGTGAGTAACTGCAGGATTCCTGCACGTACACAGAAACAGCACTCTGTCCCAGGACTCTCAGCCACACCCGTGCATGTCAACCTTCATTCCACAGCCACTGCTCTGTCACGGTCGTCACTGTTCATTTTCCACAAGGACTGAGAAGCAAATAAAAGCACAAATGTCAGGGATGCATTTCCCCACTGTCTGGCCAACCGTGAACGTAGGGTAAAGCACCCTTGACACTGAACAACTGTAGGCAGCACTTCATAGACTGTGCACTTTACACACACACACACACACACACACACACACACACACACACAGCACACTTTCTATACTGTGCGCCTGCTCCTTTCCCTGCTCTGGCCCCCTGGCACTGAGACAAAGAAAGGGTTTCCCAGCAAGCCTGCTTCCCAGACCCACAGGGCCCAAGTGCATACAAGCCACCCAGCTGAGCAGCAGCATCACCAGGGTGACAACCACAGCCTGGCCTGAAACTTGCACTCTCACCTGGAGGCTCAGAGGTACAACCTTGCCCTGTCTCTTCAACAGGCACATCAAAACCCACCCCAAGCCAGTAACTGCCCACATGTCCACCCACTGGACACCAAACTAAGCTCAGCTGGGCTCCCTGCAAGATGGGGACACCGGATGGCAGTGTAGAGCTCTTTGTAGACTCCTTCACCTTCACATACCATCCTTCCCAGGACCCCTCAAGCCTCCCACTGTGAGGACTAAAGGAACAACTTGCCCCTGCATGAAACCTGAAATGGTTCTAGGCATTCTCCATCACCCCAGAGCAGAAGCATACAGGCCAGAGGAAACAGATACACAGTGTGTGGCCCTCCGTCCTGCAGTTGCCCCGGGACCGCCTGTTCTTCTTCCCCTAGAACTGCAGAAGCATGCCGGGTACCATTCCTAACTAAGCTCAGGGCCTTCCAACACTGAAATTTCTACCACGTCCAAGTCTCTAGGAGCTGGGCATCCTCCCACTGAGCTTTGCCACAAGGAAGCCAGCACTAAAACCAGGAGTCAATACCAGCCAGCAAGTGGCACAGTGCCATCTACCAGCCATCTGTCCTCTCAAACTGAGCCCCATATGTCAGGGCTACCAGCACCCACAATACAAGCCAGAGTTCACATAAACCATCTGACATGGGGACACAAAGGCTACATATCCGACTACACTTGATCTGCAACCGTTTATGCAGCAAGGCTTTAAAAGAGCCAAACAAAAATTCTGTAGTTCTGAGGATGAAATAAAGGTATGTATGGGGAGGGAAGAGGAGAGAAACTGAGGCCACACAGGCAGGACACAACTCAGCCCATGTTTGTTGCAGATAGTATGGCGCTACTATGTATTCAAATACTAAATGCTGTATCCTAAGATCTGGTTGACCCAAGACAAGCAAATTCTCACACACACACACACACACACACACACACACACAAGCTTTTGTTGTGTAAACCTCGCCCCCCAAATTATCCCTGATTGGTTAATAAAGTTGCTGACAGAAGGTAATGAAGTTGCTAGTCAGAGAGGTAGGCTTCAGTTCCCAGTCTTGGGATCTCAGGTAGGGACCATGAGGAGAGCCAGGAGAGGAGCAGCAGCCATGGGGTAGCAAGGACCATGAGCATATGTCCATGAGGGCTGGCCTGATGGAGCGGAAGCAGCCTGACAGGAACATACGGCAAGTAATATCTCAGGAATTTTGACAGGAAAACAGACAAAATAGATTAGAAGGTCGATATCTGCCCAGCTCTAATGCTATAAGGCTTGTGATAAATTTTAACGGTCTCTGTGTCTTTTATTTTGAAAATAGCCATCTAAAAAGCTAACTGCTCATGTATTTGCAGCATTAATTAGTAACAACAGAATATTTAAATCACGCTACATCTACTATTAGTCTTAGATAACAACCTAAGGCCCTAGATGGGTCCCATAGTTCCTGAAGCATGCCCAAGGTCTCTGACAAGTACCCCAAGTCCCCTGGACAGTCACCCCCATGGACCCCTAAGGGCTCCACAAGGCCTCTGGATAGACACTTTGGAGAGTTTTTCTAGTTCAACAAATGTCTACTTAGTAATCCACAAGCAATGACAGATGCTCAAGGAGCCACAGACAGACAGACAGACAGACAGGTTGAAGCACCCAAAAAGGAGGAGGCCAGGCACTGGAGACAGTTTTCACTGGCCCAGATGACAACTCTGAAAACAAGACAGAAGGCAGGTTCTCCAAGCACAGGAACAAGAAGGCATGATGGGTGCCGGCACTAAGTCTCCAGGCACTAATGCCACTTGTCAAGAACTGGTACAAGTGTCAGTAAGTTGACACCTGTGAAGCTACAAGTCCTAGCACAGGTTAGTCACTCACGGAAGGTAAGTCAGTTATCCTTACGGGCATCTCCAGCAGCTGGACACTACTACAAGTGCAGGCCTAGAGCACAGAAGTCAAGACAAGGTAATACTGTTGCAAACCAACTCTTGGATGTACCCAACCTGTACATTTCCCTGAGTCAATTGGACAGGTAAGTAGCAGAGTGCCAGGCCCAGGCCAGCAGAGCACTGGGCTGGAGACCATGTGAGCCATCCTGTCGTGAGCATAATGAGGAGGCAGGAAACAAGATGGAGGAAGAGCCCACTGAATGGAGAGTTTGCATGCACTGCACAACTTTCCAAGGACAGACACTGTCCTGCAGACTTCAAAGACAAAAGGCAGAATTACAGCAGCACATGTGAACAGCTCATCTGTCTCCCAGCACTAAGACAGAAGGCCAAGAACTCAACTCTAAAGAGGACAGGGCCATGGCCCAGAAGCAGCAAGAGCCAGCCCCTGGACCACTCCCCAGCACCCAGCAGTTAGAATAAACTCCCACTTCCGACTTGGCCCTTAGAAAAGAGGAAGAATCCCTAACAGCGAAGCTCCAAGGCCAGCCTGTCTACCCAGCCTAGACACGTGCAGGCCCCCACGCTCCATGTCCTCCTGCAGACAGGGACTGCACCCTGCACAGGCTGCAGTGAGAACTGAGACAACTGGGTCTAGGAGCCAGGTCTAGGGAAAGGTCTAGAGAGCCCAGATCAAGGCATTCTGCAGCAGGCAGTGCAAATGAAACAGGAGAGGGCCACGCGGGGCTCACCCCTCAGCCCTCCAGACCCACCCGCTCACTCCCTCTACCACTCAGCTGGCTTCTGACAGACTCAGCTCCGCTTGGGCCTCTGGCCAAGCCACCGTGCACCGGGCTCCCTCCCTTCACATGCCATTCCCTAAGGCAAAGGCTACTGGCAAAGTTCCAGGCCTGGGTCCTTACCTAGCACCCATCCACCCCCCAAACCTTCTGCCCCGCTGAGCTCCCCTCTGTGTCTCCTAGCTCCTATCAGCAGGACTCTTCAGGTTAGCTCCTGCTGTGCAGCTTCCTCCTAGAGGGAGATCTGCTGAGGCATAGGACACAGAGAAGAGAAGCACAAGTGTGTTTAGGACAGAAGGTTATAGGGAGGTGAGACAACAGGCTCTCTAAGGGGAAGTGAAGCACTCCAGCCTGCAGGGACAGTCAACTAAGACAGGAAGGAAGGAGCTCTAAATAGCTTCAGGAAGTCCCTGAAATTGACCACATTCACCAGGCTCCTCCCTGCCAAGAGTACATTAGCAGTAAAGCAGGCCGTGAGTCACTCTCAGACCCAGCAACCCCGAAGAAGGAGAGACCAGCTGAGCTGCCCAGCAGAAACAGACCAGACGAGCTTTCTAAGGAGGCTCAGGCCAACTGAGCCGCCGGGAAAGGACTCTGCGCCCGTCGGGCTGCCTGACTATGCACTGGGCTCTGCATTCCCAGCTTCCAGGACAGGCAATTCTGCTCCTGCGAGTCACCCCTTGCCCACTCTCCAGCAAGTAACCGGAGTCAACTCACTCGTTCACCAAACTGCACTTTGTCGTGAACTCTTATCTGTGATGAGTACACACCTGTGTGTGTTGTATCTCTCCAGGAAGTCTGTCACACAACATTCATGCATTTACTCTGAAAACCCCATCAGCATTGACTCTGTAAAGCTGCTAAGACAATGAATGGGCACTCAGAACAAGCAAATGATAAAGTACGTCAGTACACAGTGGCTCTCTCTTAACCTCTTAATTTTAATTTTTTACAAATGTCCGACCTGAAGATATTTCCGTACACCATATGCATAAGTACACCAGGAAGTTAAAAGAGGGTATCAGAGCCCCTGGAACTGGGGTCATGGGTGGTTATGTGAGTGGTGGGAAACAAACCTGGGCCCTCTGCAACAGCAACAAGGGCGCTTACTTCAGGGCCATCCCCCAGCCCCTAGCCTCTTGGTGTTTTAAGAGCAGGCCAGCAGCAGCCCAGTGCTAGCTTCACTTGTGGTGCTAGCTCCTTAGGGGAGTGCGGTGGTGGGATAGGAAGGTTCCCCCTTGGGCTCCTAGATCTGAACGCTTACTCACCAGGGAGTGGGCTTTATGGTCTCAAAAGCCCAAGCCCAGCCCAATCAATCTCCACCCTCCTCTCTCTCCCCTTGCCCCACCCCCTTTGCTGCCTGTAGATTGGGATGTAGAACCCTCAAGCTACTTCTCCAGTACCAGGTCTGCCTGCCATGATGATAGTGGACTAAACTAAACGGACTGAACACGTAAGCCAGCCCCAATTAAATGTGTTGTCCTTTCTAAGAGTTGCCACGCTCATGGTGTCTCTTCATAGTAACAGAACCCTGACCAACAGAGAGAGGGAAGTCAAGGCAGGAACTCAAACAGCCACATCCCATACACAATCCCAAACAGAGAGACAAACAGAGCTCACCTGGTGCTTATGCTCCGCAGCTTCCTTCAGTCACACAGCTCAGGGTCCACGTTCAGACTGGCTCTCCCAGTTTCAATTAAAAACCAAAATAATCACCACAGACGCATTCCAGGCCAACCTAATCTAGACTGTCCTGCACTGACTCTTCTCAGATGATTTCAGGTTGTGGGACATTGACATTTAAAACCAAACCAACCATCACACCAAGGAAGGCCCAAACACTCTGTGCAGAGCCATAATCTAATGGCACTCAAAGTTCACATTGTGAGGCTACATAGAAGGACAGCTCAGGAGATGCATGGACTCTAGAAACCCACAGACAGAAATGTACACATGCATGCTTGGCAAAACTGTCTCAGAACTGTCACTAGCCCAGCCCAGCCCTGTCCCAGCTCTCCTCAGACCCCCAGACACAGGCGACCAGAACATTCAACTGTGTACATTTAACTCAGAACTTCCTAGTAGGCATGACTAGTGCCTTTGCTATAACCACCACCACCACAACCAAGGCGACTTCTACACGAACTGAATTGGGTTTAACATTTTAAAACTCCATGATGGTGGAGTTACGGCACAGCAACAGGAATAGATGAGAGCTCACATTGTGGTCCACAGGGAGTAGACAGAGAGGGAACACACTGAAATGGGGCGAGGTCTTTGTTTTTTCAAGACAGGGTTTCTCTATGTTTGAGCCCTTGCTGTCCTCTAACTCTTTCTCTGTGAACATCTGCGAGGTCTACCTGCCCTGCCTCCCAAGTGCTGGGATTAAAAGTGTGATCACCTAGCAAATTTTTTGACACCTCAAAGACCATCTTTGGTAGCACACTTCCTCCAACAAAGCCACACCTCATAATCCTTCCCAAGCAAGACTCCCGCCAACCGGGGACATTTACTCAAACAAGGAGGATATTCCCATTCACCCATCATTGGCAAGTTCACAGAAACAAAGGTTTTCTGCTCTGTCCAGCATCCCAACTCCCCCCCACACACACACACTCTCAAGGAACAGCTGAAGAGTGCAGCGGCCTCCAGCTGGAGTGGCCGCCCCTCCATGGTCTCCACCACTACACACTCACAAAAGCACCTGAGGGCACCGCAAGTTCTTTAATACGGAGGCTACAGAAGAGCTTATTCTTTTTTTTTTTTTTTTTTTTTTTTTTTTTTGGTTTTTCAAGACAGGGTTTCTCTGTGTAGTCCTGGCTGTCCTGGAACTCACTCTGTAGACCAGGCTGGCCTCGAACTCAGAAATCCGCCTGCCTCTGCCTCCCAAGTGCTGGGATTATAGGTGTGTGCCACCACGCCCGGCTTTGGATGAGCTTATTCTTAAGGAAATAACGTTTAGACAGAGATGAGCAATTTCCTTCCTAAAACCTCACTTTAACTACCTAAGTCACCCTGGCTCATTTCAGCACTGGAGACTGAAGTCCTTTGGAAGTTTCTCCATATTGAGGCAGAAATGAAAACCTCACTCAAAGAAAGCTCAGCCTTCTCTCCTTTTCAAGCAGCTGCAAACCTGCTTTCATCTGGAGCTGGCCCTGTGCAAAATGCCTCTGCCCCGGTCACAGAGACCAAGCTAGAAGCGCTGCAGAAGTCCAGCTTCCCCGTGTACCTGCTGAAGCTGGCTGCTCTTTCATAGCCTCCCAAGTGCACCAAGCAGGACACACAGATGAGCCACACTGGTATTCCGGAGGGCTGCCTCTGAGGGAAAAAGCAGGTGCAGGGCACCTGGGAAGGTACCCTGACAGACCAGTGACATAAGTCAACAGACAAGGTGGAGGCAGCTGTGCAAAGCCTGTATGAATCCCCACCTGTAGCCTTGCTGTGGCCTAGCAGGAACATACCTGCAATAGCACACAGAGAGAAATGGCCTTCACTATTTACAGCAGAGGAAACTGAACCCCATGGCCACATCTGACAGAATTTACTGGCCTTCAAGAGGCAGTCAATGGAGACAAACACAGGGCATGAGGAGATGGCTGCACTGCTACCATACTGTAGCAAGCTAAGGTTTGTTACAGAACATATGTGCTATGGTGTCACAGGTCTCTAAAGCTATCTCTGTGTGCGCAACAGAAAAAAGATTAAACCACTAACATGGACATCTAGCCACAACATCTCTAGACAGCAGTATCACGTGAATTTTCCCCGTACATTTTTCTACTTTCTGAGCTTTATGTAACAAACAGAGACCACGGGCAACTGAAGAGCAGACTAAGCACCGTGGTTGAAAGCACAGAAAATGCTGGTGGTTTCAGCAGGAGCTGCCTGGCTCTCTGTGGTGGTTGTTGCTAACTCGTGTTCCTTACAGCACATACAAAAGGCAAGCGTCACAACACCCACTTGCCGCACACGCGAGTGAGCTATAATCATGCATCTGTGAAGAAGCTGATGTCCAAAACAAACCAGGAAGTAAGATCTCTACCTAAAACCTCTATTCTATAAAGGCCTAAGAATAACCCACAGCTGTTTTTCATAAAGTTCAACAACACTAATATCAAGGAAATGCAAAGTAAACCCCAATGAACTATCACCTCTGACCTCTTAGCATGTCTGCTGACAAAATCCTAAGAGCTACCTGCCAGTGAGATGTGAGGACATGGAGTCCTTCAACACTGATTGATGGGAATGTAAGCTAGTCTACATATTACAGAAACTGATATATATAGTGGTGACTAAAAATCATCCTGTGTTCCAGCAATCCCACTACCGGGGTACATCCAAAGGAACTCAGACACTGTGGGAGAAACACGTGTTCTCTATATACTGCAAGCACCAGGACTCTATGAGTGCGAGTGAAAAGCAGCAATGAGGCCCTGTGGTCACGGGCAGAGTGAGCACACCTGGAGAAGCAGCAGGTAGAGCAAGCCGACAGCACCTGGTGACAGCACCTGGTGACAGCACCTGGTGACGCCAGAGCAGCACAAAGGGAGTCAGCGGGATGGAGAGGCAGACAGGGCAACAGGAGGATGCCTGGTCACAGGGACAGAGTCAAGGTAGCCGGAGAATGAGTTTCAGTGGACACTGCACTGTGGCAGCTACAGCTAACAAGATATATGTGAAGGTGCTATACAAAAAAAAAAAAAAAAAAACCTTAGCATGTTCTCATCACAGAAAAGTCTATGGTGGTGACAGAATAGAGACTAGCTTGATTTAACATCCCACAATGTAGTCACACATCTGAAACACCACAACCACACTAGACCGTATTAAGAAACTAGGTTGTGAAGCAAACATTATTTGGACAGTTAGTATCTTAATCTCTAATGAACCAAAAGACCAAAAGTACAAGCCAAAAATGTCCAAGAATGAGGAAGGGCAAAATACATTTCTGTTCTGAGTCACAGAGACCTTTGGATGATGGCCTCTTCACAAGACAGTTAATACTTTAACGAATGTGTCTAGCTGTGGCAGGAATGGTGCTGGGATTATCTGATGAGAGCCGACAGTGAGAAGACTGCAGCACTGGGTCATCAACCCTTCCGGGCCCCACATATGCACCGGAGCCAGAACTGGCTGGAAAAAAAAAAAAAAAGAGTGTGGCTTGCGTCATTTGACAGACTCCCAGAAATCATCTTGGCAAATCACACCCAAATCTTATTTTCCTTCCCAGAGCAGAGGTACTGTATCGGAAGCAACGCTCGTTCTTCAGCAGGAGAGCCGTGGTGACACATTGCTCTGTCGGCTCCTCCTGCTTACAATCCACTTCTCCCTTGCCTTGGAAAGGCCAGTGCCATCTGGGCAGAGGACTCGGCCAGGAGTGCTCAGGCTAGCATGGCCCCGCTCATAATTTCAACTTAGACTTAGAAAATGACCTGAAGTACAGCCATTTAAAATAGTGCTAAATTCCAACTTTTCAAAATTCATTTTGAAAGTGTGCATTATAACAGATGCAAATATGTAATATACAACTAAACACTCTTAGAACAAGGGCTATTTCTCTGATGAACAACTAAATCAGAGTTCACTGCTGCATGCCCTGGCTCTGCTGCATGCCCTGGCTCTGCTTCTGTGTGTCACGGCATGGGCTAAGCTTCGTAAGACACCACGGGAACGGGATTCATGTGGCCTTAATGTAAGGGGTTTTGTGTTATGACTATTTCATGTTTATGGGTGCCTTGCCTGCATGCCTGCAGAGGCCAGAATCAGCACTGCATCTGGAACTGGAGTGAGAGGTGCTTGTGAGCCTCCACGTAGGTGCCAGCACCTGAACCAGACCCCTCTGGAGAGCAGGCAGGACTAAGTGGTTAACTGAGCCATCTCCCTAACAGCAATTTCAGATACTGAATAAAGCTAGTACAAGCATCCTGGGAGTGAGGAGAAAGCCCAGTTTTTTCAAGGAAGGCAGCCTCTGCTCTGGAACGGTGCAGTCCACATTTCAGTCACTCAGGGGCTTAACATCATTACTGGGTAAGAAAGTCTCGACAGGTAATACACTGTGACCATCAACAACTATATCTAATATAATCTGAGAACAGAACAACAACAAATAGGGAAATGAATCCCCTATCACCGCAGCTATTCCACCCGAGGAAGTGCAGACAGAGAGCTCCGTGACTTGTCTCTCGGTTGGCTGAGGTACTTCTGTTTGCAAATGCTAAGCGCATCACCACTGCCAACAGCACCACCACCAGCACAGGGTCGGTGGGTTTTTTAGATACAAATAGAAAGAGATTGGCACTGCTGTGCCCAGCTTTTTGCACAAATCAGAAAATAAAAGTGCATGTGTGCGCGTTAACGTATGCAAGCTCACATACACACGTCCACAAGTGGGCATGGGTCCAGAGATAACTGCTGGGTGTTTCTGTCAGTCACTTTCCACTTTTTGGTTTTGTTTTTTGTTTTGTTTTGTTTCGTTTCGTTTCGTTTTGTTTTTGAGGCAAGGTCTCTACTTAGACTTGGAGCTTGCCAGATTGGCTCTCCTCTCTAGGTAGCTGGGCCCAGGGAACCCTACTCTCTCCAAACCACATCACTAAGATCATGAGCGCCTCGCTTGGCTTTTTCTCGGGACCTCATGCCTGCACACCAAGCACTTTACCAAAGAAACCCTGGCACCTACTCCAAATATTTTAAAGACAACAGTTGGTGGAAAAATAAGTTGTAAAAAAGTAAAGAGGCCAACAAGAAGGCTCAGCAGGTAAAGTCCACTACCATTAAGGCTAAAACTCCATCCCTGGGTCTCACGTTGTCAGTTTCTCTGACTTCTGAACAAGCGCAGTGGCACACTGGCACACACAAACACGCAACAGGAACTTGGAATAACTGACAGTGACGGTAAGGTTCTTTTTTATTTTCAAGAAATTATTAGGAGCTAAAGTGGCGTGAGCTAGACACTAACTTACTAACTTACTGTGTCTTACTGACACAATTCTGTCTGAAACAGCGCCCTGGGAAAAGCCCCTTGGTATTAAGTACTAAGAACAAGAGCTACCTAGGAATTTAGGCTGTTTTGTTTCCCATTCAGTTTTAAAGTGTTTTCAGTCTCCCATCTTTTTGAGAATTGGTTGGATATTAAGTGTGTGTGTCCTGGTGTTGCTCAAAGGTGCTCGGGGCTTCTGTCTGTGGAAGACTAGGTCTTTCCCTGAATAGGCCTCTCCCCTCACATAGTTAGAGACTGACGGAGGAGTTAAAGCCATGCCTTTCTACAGGAACTTCCTAAGCATGGCGGCTGGGTAAACTGGAGGTTTGAGCATGACAGACCCTGAAGAAATGTTATGTTTTCCTCTACTGTATTCTTAAGTAACTGGAAAAGATATTTACTCTTTAAAATCAGCACAAAACAAGACACAATTGGTCTTTTTTTTTTTTTTTCCCTTCAAGGGGAAACCTATTTGCTATCACAAGTGCAACTTCAGACTCATCCTTTCAATCACCAATCCTTAGCTTTTGTCCAGGGCTGCTCTAGGTGCCTGGGACAGGTCCATGTTGGGCTCTGATAGCTTCTCTGGACAAACTCAGAGCCATTTATGTCACTGCTATATAAAACAGCAACAGCCTTTGTAACCACTACAAAGCTAGAAAGAAGGGACAGCTTTCACTTTTCTTTAAAGCAATTTCTTATAACAGTTTTACACTGGTTATCCTAATGTGTAGGGTGAGTCTGAAAAGACACTGTAACATAAACAAAACCCAGGCAAATAAGGATCAACTCCTATGACAAAGGTCAGACAAAGTAAATCCCCAGTCACTAAACCAGCAAGGCTGGTGCCACCAAGGGAAGCCAATATCCCATTTTTAAAGAGCTGCGAGGCTTTCTGAAATCACTCAGCCACTATCCAATTATCTGTAGCAATATCCATGAAGACATCGAATAAATTAACAAAAAGAAGGTAACACTTGAATCACTGTAAACCGCTGTCTGTCCCATTTCAATTAAATACACCTTCCAAACGTGATTGGATGACTTCTACGATTCATCTCAAGAAACATACAGTCAAAAGACTGTCCTACCAGGAAAGGAAACTGCACTGGGTCATCACAGGACTGGAGTGTGTGGTTTTACTAATGCTTCCCAGGGTAAGGCTGCAAACATCGGAAAGCTCATCCACCTGAGTGTCCCCGAAAAGCAAAGCCAGTTTTCTAGAGCTACAACACTGCCTCAGGGTAACAAAACCAAGGAAACAGCGACATCCCTGGGGAACTGACACTGAAGGACCACAAAGGGTGTTCATCAAGCACTATGAAAAAGACAATCCCGCCTGAAGCAGGTTTTACAAACCCCAGTTTCAGGCTCGTGAGTTTTCTAACGTAAGCATTATGGGTGGAGGATCCAGCCATACCGCCGAATTTCGGGCCTACAGAAGCAGCATAAGAGGATGTGAGACTAAGAGGGGTTTGGCCCTCGACACTTGAGCTTGGACCTTGCCTGACCATCTACTGGGGCTGGGTCAGACCTGGTTATGATGCTGGGGAATCCCAAAGGGCAGTTTTTCAGGATTGGACAGATGTCCCCGATCAACAGGGACTGCCAACGTGCCACCTGCACAGGAGCTTGAGAACCAGTGGTTCTCGTGGAACCAGAACAAGGTGTGGGGTCCACATGCCCGCCGCGAGGAGACGTCGAGAGGCTTCTGCCTGGGACAAGAAGCCCCGCTCCACAGAGGCGGCTGTGAAGAACCGCCCCAGACAGCGTCAGCTCCCGCGACCCGAACTGGACCCCCGGCCACCCTCGACCCCGGCCCTGCCTTCCCCAGCCCGACCCGACCTCCCCCACTCCCGCCCGGCCCGGCCCCGCGCTCACCCACCTCCAGGCGCAGGGACGCCCCGCAGGCGCGCAGGAACTCGCGGATGTTGCTCAGGCACTCGCTCTCGTTCCGCGGCTCCGGGTAGACCTGCAACACACAGCGGCGCTGAGCGGGCCGGACGCTTCATCCGCTCCCCTTCCTCGGGCTGCACCAATCTCCGCCCCTGCCCACACCCGGAAGCGCGTCCAAACAGGAAGTGACGTCGTCAAACCGCGCCCCCGCGGTCTCTCCCCAAGGGTGCTACGTCTCCAGCTGCCGCTACCTCCTCCCAGCTCTGCTACAGCAGTTCATGCTCTCTTCCTTCCCGGCCCGACTCCCCTCACTACGCGCTCCATCTCCTTCAGTCCCTGCTCAGGCATCGTGCGCGCACGTCTCCTCCATAGCTGTGATTCCCTCCGCATGCACGCCACTTCCTGGCCTTGCTCCGGCCCTGCCTCCTGCAGACCTCTGCTCCAGCCCCACGCCCCCTCCTCCAGGCCCTGCTCTGGGCTCCCATCCCCGCCTCCTGACTAATGTGTAGTATCATGAGAGTAGTATTATGAGAGTAGTCGGCCACCGTGGTTAAGCCTTCACCGAGCAGCGAGAGAAGGTCTGACCTACCATCCAGTGCTGCTTCTACCCACAGAAGCAGCCGTGAGGCATCCTTCCACATTTGCCACATGTTATGTTTATGCGCCCGACCATACCAGACACGAAGAAACAGCAGAATTTGTGGCTGGCACAATGTAAGGGAGACCCTGATACATCAAAAAAAGGTTTTTATTTCATTCTTGAAGTTTCTTGAGAGTTTATAAAGAACAATTTTTCTGACATGGATTAGAAAAATTAACTGTTGGCGTTTACATCGTCATCCAGAAGCACCGAAAATATTCAAGCTTTTTTTTTTTTTTAATAAAGAGAAATCGTAGCAAACATCCACCACGCTCAGGAATCCAGTGGTCTCTGCAAAGTGCTTGGGTCTTCAAAAGTTACAAGTGTTCAGAAACGCTGAAAGAAATTAGCCCGCTCCCTCAGGCTGAAATGAGCTTAGGGGACGGGGACCTTCCACGTTGTCTTTCTTTTGCTAGAGGCCCCTTCATAAGGTCACCACAGGTTTATTTGTGAACTTTCCCACTTAATCCCAGGATACATAAAGCACATACATTCCCAAAGACAAGTTGCTTTACATGTGAATTCCATGCTACAAACGAGCAAAGGCCATGCTCAGTTGCTTTAGTTCTTAGAAGTGTAAGCGGGTGCCATCATACTTAGTACCATGTTTGTCTGCGGTGGACTTTTGGTGATTTTATTGTTTTGATGTCCTCCAAACATGCCAACGTGCTGATAAAGAGTTCCTAAGGGCAAGGAGGAAGTGATGTGTCCCAGAGGTAGTGATGTGTCCCAGACCAGGGGAGGGGGGATCTTTGGGGTATGAGTTATAGTGCTGTTGGCCATGAGTGAACAGTATAATATATCCACAAGAAAAAAGATGCATCGGTGGACCAGGCTGTCCCGGAAAGTTGCTAAGGCAACACTGAATGCCTCATGAAGCTGTGGAGAAGATGGAAAAGCAGCAAAATGTGGATTCATGAGATGACCAAGGAAAAAGGATTAGACAGCATTTCTAGTCTGAAAGCAAGTAAAATTTACAGTTATATTACCCGGGGCCAGAAACATGTAAAGTTTCCTCAGCTGGTCATAGAAGACTATCAACTTAACAGTTCAGAGTGGCTGTACGGATGGAGGTTAGGAAAGACTTTGTTATCTATAGCAAGGGCTGTGCTGAAAAACAGGTTTCCAGTGCTGAAAACAAAGCTGCGTGATTAAAACAGCTTCTCAGACTCCTGGGCAAATGCTTCAGAGACCACGCAGCCTTGGAATTGTGTCAATATCAAGTGCAAATTTTAAATATAAGTTGCCCCTAATGGGGTACTAAAACCAAACCCCAGGGCCACTTAGGATAAAAAAGCTTGAACTGCATGCCAGATCCCAGGAGATGACGATATATGGATGGATGGCATCCGGACGCTCTGGGGTTGGCTCCACGCCTGGTTCATCCCAGTCCATGAATGCTTTTCCAGGACAAAAACTTACCTTCTGGGTGTCACTAACTTAATGTCCCTGTTCATTTCTGTGAAGAACCTGAAAGTGTTCACACACACACACACACACACACACACACACCAAATCCTTTTCATGGCCCCCACATAAGTCATCTCATTCAACCCCTTAGTCCGGGCACAGGACAAGCTTTAAAGGCACACTGCCTAGGCCTGTGCAGTAAAGCTTTCAACACTCAAAGGCCAGCGAGGAAACTACCATGGGAGACTACTGGAAACCCATCACCATGAGCAACACCAGCTCTGTCGGCACAGTCGGGGCAGCAGCAAGCTGGCTATCATCCGTAACCATCAGAGAAAAGGTTTGGCCAAGTTGCCTTAACAAGTCTGAAAGCATGGCAGAAAATATCAGTAATAGCATCAAAGCTATAATGAACACTGCACAGCAAATGAGTGGAGAATGTTTGACAACAGGAAGGAAAATGTCTCGGGGTTTCCATTCCTGCACAAACATCACAACCAAGAAGTAAGTTGAGGAGGAAAGGGTTTATTCCGCTTACACTTCCACATTGCTGTTCATCACCAAAGGAAATCAGGACTGGAACTCAAGCAGGTCAGGAAGCAGGAGCTGATGCAGAAGCCATGGAGGGATGTTTCTTACTGGCTTGCTTCCCCTGGCTTGCTCAGCCTGCTCTCTTATAGAACCCAAGAGTACTAGCCCAGGAATGGCACCACCCACAAGGGGACCTCTCCCCTTGATCACTAATTGAGAAAATGCCCCACAGCTGGATCTCATGGAGGCACTTCCCCAACTGAAGCTCCTTTCTCTGTGATAACTCCAGCCTGGGTCAAGTTGACACACAAATCCAGCCAGAACAGAAAACTAGAGGAACTTTGGCCTGGAAGGGCAGTAGAGATCACTGACCAAGTCCTGGAAATGATCAAACACAGCATTGGAGTAAATATCAGCAAGACAACATAAAGTGTCCTCGCCGCAGCTAAATCCAAGTCGGCCTTGGAAAATACATCCTGTGACATGGAGAATGTAACCCACGTTTGAACGCAGCTTCACTTCCACTGCATTCGTCCCTCAAGCCAAAGACTGGAGGTAAAAGGCCAGACAGGCAAGACTAAACAATGTCTCAAGCCTTAAGCCAGTTTGAGTCTAAAGGGAGAGCCATCTTTATCCACACCTTCCCCTTCCACTGAACAATTTCAATCCCCACAAAGTCAGAGTTCAAAGCACATTCATCTTGCAGCTAGCGCCCTCTACAGTACAATTTTGCCATTTTCCTGAAGCTAACCACGTGATCTTTGCAAAGTACTTGTCTCAAGACTTTATTTGCATTTCTACTCTACAGTGCCCAGTATGTGTGCGTGGTGCTATGTTTACTGTCTAGTTGTGAACATTCTGCATATGTGTATATGTGACAAACCAATACAGCCATGGTATGTTATATTACACAGTGCTGTACTTGAGATGATGTCTTTTTTTTTTGAAAAGCATGTTCTTTTATTGAAAAAGGAAGTAAAAACATTTTATGATAAAATTGAAGATTTACATAGAAAATATTTCTGATAAAATTCAAGAAATATATAGGGAACACGTTAAAATTGACTATTTCATGGGAAATTGTACAAATAAAATGGTAGACATAAAAAACCTTTCTAAATTAATTGAAGGTGGAATAGAATTCTCAATCACCATAGATGGAGAAACCAAGATATTCCATGATAAAACCAAATTTACACAATATCTTCCCACAAATCCAGTCCTACAAAGGATAACAGATGGAAAACACCAACACAAGGAGGGAAACTTCACCCTAGAAAAAGCAAGAAAGTAATCTTCTTACAACAAACCCAAAAGAAGTTATACACACAAACACAGAAATAACATCAAAAATAACAGGAAGCAACAATCACTATTCCTTAATATCTCTTAACATCAATGGTCTCAATTCCCCAATATAAAGACATAGACTAACGGAAATATTTTTATGTAAATCTTCAATTTTATCAGAAAATGTTTGTAATTCCTCTTTCAATTAATTTAGTAATGTTTTTATGTCTACCATTTTATTTTATCTGCATTATTTTTCATGATAATCTTCAATTTTAACATGTTTTTCTATATATATTGCTTCTATTTTATCAAAAAGGTTTTCCATGTAAATCTCTGATTTCATCACAAAATGTTTTTAATTCCACCTTCAATTAATTTAGAAAGGTTTTTTATGTCTACCATTTTTTAATTCTGAGATGATGTCTTATTGTAAGTAAATATATAACATTTACAGCATATATTCTCCAAAAAAAAAAAGCCCATAAAATAAGATCATGCATTCACTGGTTGACAGAATTTTGTGACCAGCCATGTGCATAAATGTTCACATCCACACGTACATGCAAATTAAAAATAAGATCTGCATTATGACCAGGGTCCTTTGGTTTCCTAGTCCTGTGTTTCCCCCAAGGACAATGTTACAGTTCAGTATTTGAGATAACTTCATAGAATGGTGGTGGTGGTGTTTTTGTTTTGTTTTGTTTTTCTGAGACAAAGTTTCTCTGTATAGCCCTGGCTGTCCTGGAACTCACTCTGTAGACCAGGCTGGCCTCTAACTCAGAAATCCGCCTGCCTCTGCCTTCCGAGTGCTGGGATTAAAGGTGTGCGCCACCACCGCCAGGCAACTTCATAGAATGTAACCACCAAAAATAATTAGAATCATCTCTTCTTCATCTCTGCATTTGATTATGAAACCATTGGCTAATTGTTATTTTCATTTCTTGTATGGTGAGTATATAAAATAATGGAAACAACACACATTAATTTTGATAATTGTTAATTATAAAAAGCAAAACTACTCGGGGATCTGCATCTTAATGAGAAATGTGGTGTTTAGGTTACACGTACTTGTGTGGGGCACGTGTGCCATGGTGTGCCATGGTGTGCCATGGTGTGTGGAGGTCAAAAGGACAAGCACGGTAGTCAGTTCTCTTCTTTCACCCACGTGGGTTCCAGGACTCAAACTCAGGTCAGCAGACTGGGGCAGACACCATTACCCACTGAGCTCTCGACAGGCCCAGATTGTTTTTCCGTTGTGGATTATACCACTTCGCTACAATGAAGTATTGCCCACCACCAACTCCTCTCCAGACTGTTCTCTCCGTGCATGTGCTCAGCAGCCATCCATAAGGATGAGCACTTGGAAATGGGACTTGTTCTTTGACATCTCATAAGTGACAAGATCCAAACTCCAAAAGTGGCCTAATACCCATTCAGATACTTTTCAATGTCAAAAGCTCCATTAGACCCTCCTATAATCTCTATGAAAGTAAGGAATTAGAAAACTCAAAATCTGGCTGGAGAGATGGCTCAGCAGTTAAGAGCACTGACTGCTCTTCTGGCCATCCTGAGTTCAAATCCCAGCAACCACATGGTGGCTCACAACCATCCATAAGGAGATCTGACGCCCTCTTCTGGAGTGTCTGAAGACAGCTACAGTGTACTTACATACTACTTAAATAAATAAATCTTAGAAAGAAAGAAAGGAAGAAAGGAAGGAAGGAAGGAAGGAAGGAAGGAAGGAAGGAAGAAAGGAAGAAAGAAAGAAAGAAAGAAAGAAAGAAAGAAAGAAAGAAAGAAAACTCAGAGTCCCACTGGGGTCACTGAACCCAGAGTCCCAGAGTCCCTGCCATTGGGGTCACTGAACCCAGAGTCCCAGAGTCCCTGCCATTGGGGTCACTGAACCCAGAGTCCCTGCCATTGGGGTCACAGAAGTCTTAACACCCTGAGTGTTTCACTTCACTTTTGTTTTCTTTTTTGTAAAGTACGTTTGTGATTGTCCTTAAGTGACAAGAAAGTCACCTGTTTGCAGTGCATCTGAGGAAGACAGAAAATGGGTGAGGCTCTACCTTTCTGTGTGGACTAGGAGAGGAATGTCATGAAGAGGAGTGAGGACAGTGAAACTGGCTCTGTGTCCTTATGGTCACACGCTCCTTTCTGTGGACACAAACGTTGAGGCTCTTTCCAGGGGTTAGTTAAAACGTCCTTGCCCACATAACTCTCAGGACTCGTTCCTACATGTGGGTGCAGGTAACGGAACATCCATGAACATCAATGTTTGGAAAACTAATGGGTCAACATTACAAGTAAGTAACTCTAACTCTGTAACAAACGTGTCTCTAGGGGAGCCACTTGGCGCCTCTAGGTCTGTTTCCTTAGCTCCAGTGTAAGGCCAGTAGCCCTAACAGAGTTGCTGGATCAAGTAGATAATAAACTAATCCAGCAATATTTACCGGACCTCAGCTTCACAGCAGATCATGTCATTTAGAATAGAAGTGCAATCTCCGCTACTTGAGGGACTGACAGGAAGATCACTTGAGCAGATAAGTTTAAGTCCAGGCAACCCAGCAAGACACCATCTCTGGGCAAAGGGAAACGCCTGTGGCATTTCAGAAGTCCATGGTGTTTTCTAAAATGAACATAGTCAAGAGCGTTGGAGACTCATGAAAAGCAACATGTCTAGGATTATTACAAGACAAAACAACA
Source organism: Apodemus agrarius (assembly GCA_964023405.1). Taxonomy (NCBI): domain Eukaryota; kingdom Metazoa; phylum Chordata; class Mammalia; order Rodentia; family Muridae; genus Apodemus; species Apodemus agrarius. The sequence continues at coordinate 7,308,858 of OZ030023.1, read as the reverse complement.
TGGGAAAAGTCCTTCATACCTCGCTAAAGACAGTTTGCACATAGTCAATGAACAAATGAAAAACTGACCACATGTACACACACACACACACACACACACACACACACACACACGAGAACACATTAAAAGTCCAGCTAACACTGCATGCCTAGCAGAAGGGAAATGCTCACAATATCAGGGTCAGCAGGGCTGGAAAGCAACTGTGAGCCTGAACCTGGGAGAGCGGAACAGGAAAACATGCAGTTTCTTCCACAGTTAAATATGTTTCTAGCCTAGGACCCAGCTGTTGTTTACCTAGGAGAAATCATAGTCACCAAAAGCCCCACGAAAGAATGTCCACAGCTGCTTGCTCTCTGATTAGCGAGGCCACCAAGCAGAGGGCTCTGCATGTACTCTAGAATGACAGCAGTGGCTTGACACTCGCTCTGCCCAGGTCAGGTCGCAGGAATGGTGCGAGAGATTCTCTGAAATACTAACTTGCAAGCTTTCACCAGGAGCCAATCAGGACTAAAAATCATCTCAAGACCTTTCTGGTTTCCCTAGAAATAGCTTCTATGCTTGATAACTGATCAAAGTGTGCCAGATATGAATATTAGCCACCAAGGAATGCTGAGGCCGGAGTCCAGGACCTTGCAGCTGTCCAGCTTCTCCTCCACTCTTCACCAGCTGCTCTCTCCGCAACAGCTGCTCTCCCAACAGGCTCAACGAAGTGCCAGTGAAGGCAGCTGCCTGAGACAGCTGGACAGCGTTTAAGGAGTCTGTGAACCAGCTGTGTGAGAAGGCAGGACGTGTGGGTCAGCAGCGCTGAGAGCACTCCGGGCACTTGCCACCTGAGCAACCAAGACCAAAGGAGAGAGTTGTTCGTGCTGTGGCAGCATGAGCCCATTGCCTAGAGTCCCTGGTCTCTGGGGTCTCACTGCACAAAGCCACTATGTGTGCCTGGAACCCCACCTGATTCTGATGTCCAGCCAGGCTTGGACATAAGAACTGTCAGAGGCTAAACTTCTTGGGAGGTGCTCAAGCCCCCAGGACCTGGTGAGTGAGTGAGTAAATGAGTGAATGAAATAGGGGAATGAGCTGTTGGGGAAAGAATATTCCAGTCCTCTCCCACGGGGGAGAGTCACCCAAGCTCCCGACTCCAGAACAAAGGTCCCACTCTGTCAACAATAATCTTGCCACCCAGTAGGGAAGATGGCTATGCGCTCTGAGCCCTGTGACTCCCTGCACTGCACGGCAGGACCTGCGGGAGCACACCTCAGCTCCCGTTAGACATCAGCCCTGAGGTCAGGCCTCTGGCACCTCGCAGTAGGGAGCTGAGTGAGCAGCCAGGCACCTGGTACCGTGGCTGTGTGGGCTCACGTGCAGGGAAGGTTGCAGAGAGCAGCAAAGGGAGCTCGTACTTTACTCCAAGAGGTGCCAAGACTTGTCCCAAACTGCTGCACACTTCATTAGCCGGCCACGTCTGCAGAGGCACGGTCGCTTGGGCTGCCCATTCTCTGGCCTTGAGGGGCTTCAGCCTGTATGAGGTCCTCATACAGGAAATGGGGAGACACTTCACTCTGGCACTGATGGTACTGGCTACATAGTGTGCGGGCACTATGTCACAGAGCTGTGAGCATCTCACCCCAGCTCCGCACTTCGTGACATCACACTGGTGCCCAGGAATCAACAAACACCAGAACTCATGGACACATCTAAGGAGCCAACTGTTAAACATTCACACACCATACACATTTTTTTTTTGAAGTCCAGCTTCTACTGGAAATTCTCTGGAGTCTATTTCAGGCTTACTCCAGGAGCACATGCTCTCTCTCTCTCTCTCTCTCTCTCTCTCTCTCTCTCTCTCTCTCGCGCTCTCTCTCTCTCTCTCTCTCTCTCTCTCTCTCTCTCTCTCTCTCTCTCTCTCCCCTATAGGCCAATGAGGAATAATGGTCTCTTGGGCACAGACTTATCTCTCAACTCACAAATGGACTCTTTCAGCCTCATCCATCTAATGCAATCTGTTCTCTACAGTGACTTTATCCTGGAGAACTTCCCAGGGGCAACTGGAAATGAATAACCCAAACAGAAAAAATTAGTAAAAGCTATGATGCTTTCCCAAGATGGGCCACCACCACATAGTACATAAGAAGTAGTCTTGTGATGGTGTGGGCCAATAATGGCCACTGTGCTGGCTGGTTTTGTGTATCAACTCAACACAAGCTGGAGTTATCACAGAGAAAGGAGCTTCAGTTGGGGAAGTGCCTCCATGAGATCCAGCTGTGGGACATTTTCTCAATTAGTGATCAAGGAGGGAGGGCCCAGCCCCTTGTGGGTGGCACCATCCCTGGGCTGGTAGTCTTGGGTTCCATAAGAGAGCAGGCTGAACAAGCCAGGGGAAGCAAGCCAGTAAGGAACATCCCTCCATGGCCTCTGCATCAGCTCCTGCTTCCTGACCTCCTTTGGTGATGAACAGCAATGTGGAAAGTGTAAGCTGAATAAACACTTTCCTCCCCATCTTGCTTCTTGATCATGATGATTGTGCAGGAACTGACTAAGCCACACTCAGGAGGTTAAGGCAGACGGATATTTAGTTTAAGGTCAAACTGGAGTACACAACAAGGTCCCGCCCCCCACCACCACCAAAGCCCCTAGATTTCTTTAAATATCTGACCAGAAATATGGAGTACAGTGTGGACAATACTCACTTGTAAACTAAAATCGAGTCTAAGTGCCCGGAAAACATGCAGTCCCTGCAAGCAGTGGCGGCAGCACACGCCCCCAAGGATGACAACAGCAGAAGGGTTCTGTGGCTGTGCACTCGCTGTACCTCATTATTAAATAAACTTGGGGGAGGACAGTCACTATCCCCAACCTGCCACCCTTCCCCTCGGGTAGACATGCCTTCCCTAGCGCACAGCACCTCATGTCGGGATCCTTGCAGAGCTGACCTCGATCACGCCCCAGCAGCCGGCCTGAAGATCCAGCTAGGCTGCAGCTGGGTCCCACTCCTCCCTGACACTCTGCGTTTACTCTGCAGCATGGCACGGCGTGACCGCGTGTGAGTGGGGCTCCCAGCATGTCTGCAGACAGTTCCCCCGATCCACTGGACAGCAAAGGAGGCAGTGAGAAAAGGCACCCAGATTTGCTAACTACCTAATAAGGTCCTTCTGACATAGCTTAGTAAGGAAGTGCATTGGGGGGGGCACATAAGCTTTTAATAATGTCTATTTTTCTTTTGCTTTTCTGTTCCCAGTGTATCCCAGCTCCCAGACAGAATGCCACAGCCACCAGGGGAGGAAGACTAAATATTTTCTGATTGGATAAAACTGGCCAGGCCATAATGAGCAACGGCAGACAGAAACGTACAGCCTCTACTCCCACCATAATTTGGAAACACTGGAGACACGACACACTGAGAGATGACCCAGGCTACACTGACGTTAACTCACACCCCCCAGGACCTGGTTCCCACCAACTCTACCAGCACGTCCAGCCCAGCGGAGAGGTGGCAAGCATCCCAAAGGCATGCCAATGCCAAAAGTAGATAAGAAAATATTTAGAGACAAATCATGTGACCCAGAACAGCACTGCCCCCAGAAATGCTACATAAACAGGCTGTGGAGTGGGAACTGTCGAATGAGAGTAACTTGGAAAGGGCGGGTCTCCTACTCTGACATCCGACGGTGTGACCAGAGTCAGCCACTCCTCTCCTCCACGAAAGCCACTCTTGTATCTTCAGGAGTCTTTAGACAGAAAAGCTGACAAGAGTCCTAGGTCAAACGGAGTCTGCGCTCAGCGGCTTCCCTTGAAGTTTTAACCGCCCGCATGGAGCAGCTGCACCTTGTCATCTGTTTTGCGGGTCTGGCTGAGTGAATGCCCAGAAAGGATGGGGCGGTGTCTTGGGAGCCTAACTGGCTGACTGCTTCCTCCGTTTAAAAGGATCGCGTGTTCGTGTTTACATATGTGTATGTGTACGTGCATGAGTTTATATGTGCCCCGCCTGAATAGGTGCCTTCAGAGGACAGAGGGTGTCGGGCCCCTTGGAACCAGAGTTTCAGGTGGTTGTGAGCTGCCTGAGGTGGGTGCTGGGAACGAAATCCAGATCCTCTGCAAGAGCAGTGAGGGCTCTCAACCTCCGAGCCATCTCTCCAGGCCTTGCTTCCTTCCTCCATTTCTATGATACGTGGGATCCTTTGCTTCTCTTCCTCATCATATCTTAAACTGGTACTGATGACATTTCTGTTTGTGAGCACAGAAAAAAAAGTCTTTGCTTTTATCATCATTATTATGATGTGTATGAGAGGGGGTAAAGGGGGGAAGAGTGAGAGGGGGAGAGACACAGAAACGGAAGGGGAGTGCTGCATGTGTTTTTGAAGTTGTTCAAGAAGCTTCATTTATAGTTAACAGACATCGGAAAGCCACATCCAAGGAGGCGGCCTCATTGTGCCTTTGCTCACGGGGGCTTGGAAGGAGCACCACGCAGAGAGGGCAGGCATGCAGTGGACGAGAGACGGTGAAGCCCACAGAGCCCCTCAGGAAGACGGCTGGCCACGAGCTGGGAACAGCTGCGGGTGAGTGGGGCAAAGTGCAGCTCCATAAATGGCAGACGGGCCGGTGCTCGAGGACGACAGGACAAGAAGAGTGAAACGACCCTGGCCTGCATGCTTGCAAACTAAAGCCCTGCAGAACAGCGAGCGTCAAGGCTAGCGGGGACTCCACCCGTGTCAGCACAGCTGGGACAGAGCTGCTGTGCGGTGTAGCACCCTAGAGAAACACTTTTTTTTTTTAGAAACACGCTTAGAAAAATTGACCTTCAGTGGTTGCAAGTGCACACGCACGGGCTATTTCTTGCATCCATGTTTCCATGGCTGAGACATCCCATTGCTCATAACCTGATGTCACCCTCCCTCCTCTGCCCAAAACCCTTTAAGGCTCCCACAGCACTCAAAGAAAAGGCAAAATCCTTTGAGAGAGTGAAAGACAAGCCACAGACTGTGGAAAGACATTCCCAAGACCCAAATCCAGAGACCTATATTCTGAGCTTGGAGAGATGTTCAAGCGTTTTAAGAATACTGGCTGTTCTGGAAGAGGATCCAGGTTTGATTCCCAGCCCTTAAACGATGGCTCACAACCACCTGTGACTCTAGTTCCAAAGGATCCAACACCCTCTCCAGCCTCGGAGGGCACAGTACACAGCGATGCACAGACAGAAATGTAGGCAAGACACTCTCACACACAAAGTAAAACAACAATAAAAGACCTGTATCTTCAAACATGGAAAGAACTCTTAAGGGGCTGGAGAGGCTCAGCAGTTAAGAACTCTGACTGCTCTTCCCTAAGTCCTGGGTTCAAATCCCAGCAACCACATGGTGGCTCACAACCATCTGTAATGAGATCTGATGCCCTCTTCTGGAGTGTCTGAAGACAGCTACAGTGTACTCACACATAATAAATAAATAAATCTTAAAATAAAAAAAGAAAGAAAGTACCGGGCGATGGTGGCACACACCTTTAATCCCAGCACTTGGGAGGCAGAGGTAGGTGGATTTCTGAGTTCTAGGCCAGCCTGGTCTACAGAGTGAGTTCCAGGACAGCCAGGGCTACACAGAGAAACCCTGTCTCAAAGAGAGAGAGAGAGAGAGAGAGAGAGAGAGAGAGAGAGAGAGAGAGGGAGAGGGAGAGGGAGAACTCTTTAAAACTCAAAAATTAGAAAAACAAATAGCTCAATTTAAAATATGGGTAAAGAAGCCGGGCAGTGGCGGTGCACGCCTGTAATCGCAGCACTCGGGAGGCAGAGGCAGGCGGATTTCTGAGTTCGAGGCCAGCCTGGTCTACAGAGTGAGTTCCAGGACAGCCAGGGCTACACAGAGAAACCCTGTCTCGAAAAACACAAACAAAAAATATGGGTAAAGGGCTCAGCAATAAGAGCACTGGCTGCTCTTGCAGAAGACCCAGGTTCAAGTCCCAGCACCCACATGATGGCTTACAGCACGCAGTCCTAACTACAGTTCTAGGGACTCCAGTGCCCTCTTCTGGCTTCTAGATGCACTGCATGCACGTGGTACAAAGGCTTAAATGCAGGTGAAATACACACACACATAAAATAAATAAATCTAAAACACAAAAAGTCAAGTAAGATCTGAATAGACAGCTCACTGGTGTCAAGAATTGGCCAGCTTTCCACTACTGTAACAGACACCAGGACAAGGCACACTTCATAAAGAGGAAAGGCGTGTCTGCACTCATAGCTCAGGGTTTGGCTCCTTGGTCCCAGTGTTTTCTGTGGTATGTGAACACAGCACATGACAGCAGGGTTGCACAGCAGAGGAAGCTGTTCATTCACGGCAGCCAAAAGAGCAGAGAGAGGAAGAGGAAAAGACCAGGGACTTGCCTCTCCCCCAGGAGCACGCCCCCTGTGATCAGGCCTCACTGCTTGGCCCCACTGCTGAAGGTTCCACCATCTTCCAGAGCTTGGTGAGCAGGCTTCAACAGGCAGGCTCTGAAGGGCACTGGCCCCAGCCGCGGCACCAAGCAAACATATGAAAAATGTTCTGCAGCACATCTTTAGGAAAATGCAAACTGAAAAGGGAAGTCCCCCCTGCACACCTACAGAGTAACAGAGCCCAGAGAAGACACAACCAAGCACCAACAGCACTACGGGAATGCACCTGCATGGCTGGCACACCTCCAAACGGCACAACCACTGTAGAAGGCTGTTTGATTGACTCATACACACTAAACAGTCTTACCACAAGACCCAGGATGTGCGAGTGCTGGTATTTGCCTCTGTCTACACAGGAGCCTGCAGGTGATGTCCACCTCAGGTCATGGTCAGTCGGCAACACTGAAGCAGCTAGGGTGTGCTTCAGGAGGCGAGTTAGGAATTCCCACAAAACATCACCCAGCAGCTGGTGAGATGGCTCAGCGGATAAGAGCACTGACTGCTCTTCTGAAGGTCCTGAGTTCAAATCCCAGCAACCACACGGTAGCTTACAACCATCCCTAATAAAATTGGATGCCCTCTTGTGGTAAGTCTGAAGACAGCTACAGTGTACTTATTTATAACAATAAAAAGGTAAATCTTTTTTTTTAAATCTTAAAAAAAAAAAAAAAAGACTGAGCTTAAAGGGGGGGGGCTGAAAAGATGGCTCAGCAGCTAAGAACACTGACTGCTCTTCCAGAGGTCCTGAGTTGAATTCCCAGCAACCACATGGTAGCTACAACCATCTAATGGGATCTGATGTCCTCTTCTGATGTGTCTGAAGACAGCTACAGTGTATACAGTGTAGTCATATAAATAAATCTTCTTTTTTAAAAAAAGTTCTTTTGCTATACAGAGAAACCCTGTCTCAAAAAAAAAAAGTTCTTTAAAAAAAAAAATCACCCAGCAACAAATTCAAAAGAAACTGCACCATCAAGCCAGGAAAAGAGGGAGAGGCTGTACTGGTTAGTTAGTTAGTTAGTTAGTTGCTAGCTAGCTAACTAGCTAGCCAGCTTGTTTGTGTTACCTTGACACAAGCTAGAGTCATCAGATAAGAGGGAAGAGCAACTGAGAAAATGCCCCCATGCGATGAGCCTGCAGGCAAGTCTATGGCAGTATTTTCTTGGTCAATGATTGATTGGGAGGGCTCAGCCCACTGGGGGCGGGAAGGTGCTGCCCCAGGGTAGTTAGTACTGGGAGCTCTAAGAAAGCAGACTGAGGACTCCATGAAAAGCCAGCCAGTGAGCAGCACTCCTCCCCCCTCCCCTCTCCCCTCCCCTCTGCTTCAGTTCCTGCCTGTGTGTTCCTGCCTGTGTGTTCCTGCCTGCGGGTTCCTGCCCTGACTTCCCCCAGTAATGGAGTGACCTGGAGTTGTAAGATAAATAAACCCAAGCTGTTGATCCCAGCCACAGGATCAAAATAAGACAGGCCTCTGAGTCTGCCCTGGAAGACAACGCCATGCATCCATCTACGCCATTTCCAGAGACAGACATTGGGGATGTTTGAAGATCAGTAGCTGCTCGTGGCTACAGGAGGATCTGGTGGCAGCGAAGCTGTGCCCTGCCGTGCTCTGATGCAGACAGATGTACGTCATCACAAACTTGTCGAGGAGACACAAGCTGGGTGGAGCCTAGGAAACTGGACCTGGGCTACTAAGTGCTCTATTATCTGAATGTCCCTGCAGCCCGTGCTGACATCTGACCTCTTGAAGGACTAACAGCCACAGCAGGAGGGGGTGTCTAATGAAAGAGGAGCATCTGGCCTGCTTCTCCCTGCCCCTTAAGTGCTTGCCTACCCTTCTGTCATGCCATGATGTGACACAAAAGCTCTTACCAAGGGTGGCCCCGGGATCTTCAACTTTGCAGCCTCTATCTCTGGGGCCAGCAAGCTCTGATTACTGATCTCTGGGACAATAATCACATATCAGTATTTGACATTAATTGTACCGGATGCATCACGCCTACAGGGGATGCTGACATGGGGGGGGGGCTGTGGGGGACTTAGGGGGACAAGGGACATGCTACAGGAACTTGTACTTTGTGCTCAATGCTTCTGGGAGTCTCAAGAAGCTCTGAGAAGTCTGAGCACAGCCAGCCCCTCGGGCCTCCAGCCTATGAGTGTTCAGGCTCCCACCCTAACACCACCAGCCAGCGGCTGTCTCACTTGCGTGAGCCCTGCTCTTCCCGGGCCTGGCCAGGCCCCTCCTACCTTAAGACCTTTCTGCTTGCTCTCCTCTCGGCCAGATCACTCTCCTCCAGGGTGTTCACACAAGTTTCAGTTCAACTGACTCACCTCAGGAACAGCCACCCTGACTTCCTGATGCAAACTGCCCTACTACCCACTTTCCCCCTCCCCCTCCCCCTTTCCCTCCCTCTCTCCTGTTCTGTTTCCTTCCTTGACACTAGTCACAGCAAACAGGTTGTGCACTGAGTTTACAGAGCATCTTGCTTACCAGTGACAGATGTTTTCCCCAGTTAACCTTATGCAGCCAACCTGAAGTTCCCTGGCTCCTCTCAAGAACTCCAGATAAGCACAGTCCTGTTAACCTACAGGAAGTAGGCCTGTTTCCTCACCTACTTCTTCCTAAGGGCGAAATCTCTTCCCCATTCTCTGATCTTGGGAGTCCTCATCCCAACTACCAGGACAATGGGCCTAAAAGTTTCCAATGTACATCCCAGATTTAAAAAAAAAAAAAATCTAAACTATTCAACATTACCTCTGTCTCTATCTGTTCCAGCAGACTTTGAATCAACTACAGACTGCTCTGACAACTCCAACTGTTTCCTCAGAGTCTACGCCAGGGCCCACCCTCACAGAGTGCACTTCCCTAGCCTCAGATGGTCCCACAGAACCTGGACATCGACTGTACCGGCCTGTTCTTCCCAGCCTTGACCAGCAACCCCAGCTTCCTTGGGTCCCTGAAGACTCTCCAGTGTCAGCGGAAAACAGCCAGAGAGAACGATCCCCACTTACCCAATACCTAATAATAACACCAAAGGTGGGACTGAGGGGCTCCGGCAGGCAAGCACAGCAAGCCTGGCTTGTGCCCTTCCCCCATCCCCTCTGCCTTGCTAAACTGTGACATTCCATTCCGAAAGCTACCCACCAAGGCCCAGCTAGCAAAGTGTTGAAGTCCAGCAATCAAAAGCCCCCTTTGGCCCACCTAATTAACATGCCCAATTAAATTAAACACCTCATCCTAGCATGGGTTTCCCTTTTTACATTCACACCATAGGCCATTTTCCTACGGGCCATGTCTGTCTCTCTCTCCAGAGGCAATCCTTCGTCCCTTCTCCCCGCTCCCTTGCTCTTTCCCCTTCTTCTTCCTCATCCTCCATCTCCCGCCTTTGCCTCTTATTCCCTGCCCTTAACCCTCTGGGTCAAACAAATCTTGATCTGAGAACCTGGTCTGGGGCATCTTGTGCCGGTTCTGCCCCTTACAGTTATCTCCTTGTGCTCTGCAGTGATAAACGGTCTTGGGAACCACCTTCGTTATTGCTCTACTGTTGTGAAGAGACATGTAGACCGAGGCAGTTTGTAGAAGAAGGTATTTAACTGGGGACTTGCCTATATTTTCAAAGAGTTAATGTCCATGACCATCATGGCGGGGAACATGGCAGGGAGCAGTAGCTGAGAGCTCAAAGCCCCACCCCTTGGGGACATCACCTCCTCTGACAAGGACACACCTCCTAGTTCTCCTTAAACAGTCCGCCAACTGGGAACCAAATAAATATGGAAGAGTGTGGAGACCATTCTCATTCAAACCACCATAGGGACAAACCTAAGCGAATATGGCCTGTATAGACACTCAACATATTTTTTCAGTGAATTAGTAAATTAAGGACCCATGTCTGAAAGCCTCTAAGTACTAACGCCAGCCCCACTGTAGCCCCCAAAAGTGATGCCAATGGCTATTTTAAGTAACATCCGATTCCAAACAGTCAACAGTCCTGGCCCGTAGCCTGAGACACACCTACTGTGACTGTCATCATCTGGACATCAGCATGCGCCTGCACCAGACCGCTACGAAGGGCCTAGGCAATGGATACTCACCCCGGGGCTGCTGGGATACACGGTCCATTATCCACCCAAAACTGCAGCTCAGGACAGACCATGCTGACGTAAGAAATAAAACATCCTTAAACTATCTCCTTGGAAACACAATCTCGAGAGCAAATGACACAGGAATGAACTTGGCTTTGCCTAAAGCCCACACAACCCTTCCGGTTGCACCGGGCCTGTCTCTGCTTGAGGCTACCGTCACCGGGCTCCCTGCTCTCAGGCATGCTCTCGTGTGACAGCTCTCTCTGGGACTGCAACACTCTGTCCTGCAGGAACGCTCCTTAAGCAGGAAGGTAATCAACACAAAACTGCCACAGGAAGTCCCTGAAACTGACCAGATTCACCAGGCCTGCAAAAGCACGTAATAAAAGCTGAGAGTCCCCCTCAGACATGCGCAGTTAATCTGCAAAGAAGACCCTCAAACAAGTCAAACTGCAAAGGAGACTCCGAGACCAGACCAGCTGCTTGGAAGAAACAAACTGCTTCCTGGAGGAGACTTAGAGCCTGGAGGAACCTGGAAAGGACACCCTCCAGCCTGTTGAGCTGCCTGCGGGCTGTGCGGTGAGCTCCAGGCTCCCAGCTTTGTGAATGTCACCCATTCTGGGGTGGGTATCGGTGAGCCATCTCTGCATCTGTGAGTTACCGCACATCCATATTCCTTTAATAAAGCCCACTGGTTCCCTGAGTCCGGTTTTGGTGGTATCCACGCTTCAGCCTGCTTGGGGCTCCCTGTCTGACAGGCGCAGGTGCATATGTTGTCTCCCCAGGAAAAGTCTTGTCACACAACACATGCCCACACTGGGTCCGGGGCTCCGTTTCCTGCAGGTGCATCAGGGCATCGATGCAACCTACGCTGCCAAAGCAGCTCTGGTTTCAGAGTTCATCCCTCTATCGCTGAGGAAAATCACTGACTCCCCACAGGGTCCCCCTGCCAGCTGGCCTCATCACCTGGCACTTTATGTGGCCGCCCTTGAGATCTGCATATTTCATCGGGCTGTGTTATATATATGGTTTCCCGGGTTTCACAAGAGGACTCTGTGTGGCCCTCGACGACGACTCTGATATTCCAGAGAGAAATAAAACAGTCAGAGCCAGGCTGGCCCAGAGGCAGACACAGACAGAGGGGAAGGGCAGGGCAGCTGCCCACACTGACCTAGGCACTGGCTCACAGGTGCTGGCTCACCCAGGGTGGCTCCAGGGGAGGGTGACAGCCTGGTTACTCTCTCAGCTTCCCTCCTGCTGAGCGTATTCGCAGACGTGCCCTCCACTGAGCACTTCAGCCTCCTCCGTCACCTCTGCTTACTTCTGAGCCTGGGCTGGGAGATTCGCTCTGGTGGGTCTCTCCTCAGACCTGCCATATCCACTGGTCTCCCTTTCCACAGACTTGTTTTCTATGGAGACATTCTTTCTCTCCTGTCGCTGTTTCTCAAAGCCTCCTCATGATGGCCCTCTTAGAATTCCCTGGGCATGGCTCTAGAACCATCTCAATAGACAAAAGTTGACCACAGGATTTCCACAAAGCCCCTGTAAGAATGTCCATGCTGACCAGAGCTAAGGCTCAATGGCCCACAGTGGTCCTATGCAGGTCAGCGTTCTGTGCTCTGCTGGGACAAGTACTGTCAAGTGTCTCTGTCCATCAGTTCTCAAGAGAATAGGGGATGTAGCCTATGAGGGACTGGTGTGACCACCAGCTAGTCTCAGTCTTGGTGGGAACTGGAAGTCCAACTCGGACACAGCCCCACTAGCTTCCTCAGACCTACAGAGGTCCAGGACAGCCCAGAGAAAGGACAACCATCCTCATGTCCCTAGAGGTGGTGTGGGAGCACAGGAAGCCTGGCTATGAATCACAAAGAAAACCATGTCAAAAGGAGGTCAGTGGACTGGCACAGTGGGACAAACCACAGTCACACGCAGGAGTTTGTTTACACTCCCCACAAAGCCTCACTAGGAGAGAATCTGTCTACACAGATCCTGCCGCTTCTCTGGGGGAGCCTCTAGAGGCCCCTGTCTTCCTTGGTTCCTTGGTTGTGCATGCTGAGGTAGGCCACGTCATAGACCCTGGACCAGCAATCTGAGTGTAGTCTCTTAACAGATGGTACACCTCCCATTCCAGAGGAAGTTTTTAGATGCACAGACACATATAGGGACCTCTCTTCTTAGACAAGTTCAAAAAAAGATTGTTTCCCCTCTTCCTGCCTCCACATTCCAGTGCTACCGAAGTCAACCCAACCAGACACCGGGACTCCACTGCCTAAGCAGAAAAGACACTAGGGAGGGACTACCAGACACAAGGAGACCCTCCAGGATGAGCACGCACACTAGCCACCTGGGCAAGAGTCCCCAAGGCACACAGTCCTGGCTCTATGTGATTTGTTCAGTAGGCAGCTCATGGCTCTCGCAGAGCAACCGTTTTCCCTCTGACCTCGGTAAGCACACAGGTTCTCAGGCCTGGCCTAAGCCTGTGACAGCAGGAATTCTGTAGATGAAAATCAACAGTCGAAGAATGCATAAGCCGACGATGTGGTGATTTTCACCCAAAACTGACCTGAGCCACAGGTGATAGAAGGGGCCATCGGAACCGGCGAGGATCCAAACCCCTAAGTGATACTGGAGACTGCTAACACTGTGATATGCCCTGCCACCCCTGTGGAGAAGAGAGGGTGAGCCTGCCAGCCCAGAACACACCTCCACGGACTCCCAAAAACTCCCCTCGAGGCCTCTCAAGAGAAGGTGGTGAAGAGCAAAACTCTATGTGTTTTGTTTCCCCAGACATGAAAATGGAACTGAACCGGGCTGAGTCAAGCCGGTTTTCATGCTTCGAGTTGGACAAATAATCCCCGAGAGACTCGCTCAGCGCAACCTCACGGCACTCAACTGTTGGTTCGCTTCCCTCCCTGGCTGTCATGGTGCGTGACACGCTGTGATCCTTCACTACATGGACACGAAACCCTGAGAGTCCACGGAGAGATGAAATTATAACAAATGACCCTCAACTTGAACCTGAACTTGGCAGAAACTCTACATTGGCATCCCTGAAATGCCTGACGTCTCCCACACCGAGACTCCGACGACAAGACACACACACACCACAGGCAGCGTTTTAGAACAGTGTTGGTCTTCCCTTAAAAGCCACCGACTAAGCCGGGCGTGGAGGCGCACGCCTGTAATCCCAGCACTCTGGGAGGAAGAGGCAGGCGGATTTCTGAGTTCGAGGCCAGCCTGGTCTACAGAGTGAGTTCCAGGACAGCCAGGACTACACAGAGAAACCCTGTCTCGAAAAAACTAACTAACTAACTAAATAAATAAATAAATGCCACAGACTTCCTAATGAGTGAAGACACAACACGGATATATTCATGAGCTGAAGGTGACCATCCCAAAGGTTCTCAGGGCATAACGGTTTACGACCGACACAATGCATGCTGGACTTAACCCAAGCACTTGTTCAGTGTGAAGATGAAGGAACGGACTTTAAAAACTAGGAGATGGAAGAAACACACCCTACACACACTTCTCTGGCACTGCTGGGGCCGAGAAGGTGGAGCTCTGACGTGGAGGAAAACATACCCGAAGGTCCACTCCCGCGAACAAACTCCCTACACGGTTTATAATGGTAGGACTTCCAGTTGCGTCCGCCATGAACGCTGTAAGCTCCCACACCTGCTCTCGGCAGGCATCTGGATATCTGAACTCTGTTCAGTGAGGTCATCGTACTCTGCGACTCCATCTCCACCTGCCGTGCCCAGTTAGCTCCAGGCTCTCTCCTTCAGCCCATTTCCCGGAGCACAGGGCCTTGGCCAAGGTCATCAAGATAAGTGCAACCTTTAACCTGGGTGGCCCTAGCCAGTCCTGCTGAGCCTGCTGACCCTGCACGACCACAGGTAGCACAACCTTCCCCCACGGTGACACACCCCAACCTCCCAGCAGTACCGTGACTGTTCCTTGGTCTCCTGGTCCCCGGGCACTGTCTGGCTGCCATTCATCTATATTGTGGCCTCAGGCCTTCCCACACCTGCAGTATAGAACGCCTCCACCCCAGCCCCAGGAAATCTCACCTGCCTACAGCTCCAAGCCTTGTCTCTAAACTGTGACTCCCAAATTTATTACTGACCATTATCCCCCAGACGCCCACAGCGCCACAGACACTGCTACTAAACACTCCACACTACATTCACGACCTCCACAGAGCAGCCAGGGCCCTCGTGGCTTGTCCTGCTGAGCTCCCACAGGTCAGTAGGGACCAGCACGGCCTTTCCCAGGTAGCCGGGCTCTCACCCCACCCCACCCCCATCTCTTGGCAGCCCTCTGCCTGAGGTCTAAAAGCTCTCCGTGTTTTCTACCCTACGACTGAGAACTGTTGTCTAAACACTTACCCAATCATGGCTCAATCCTTGCGAACACCTTGCCCACCAGGCCCTCTGCTGTCTTCCCTCTCCCTCCCTCAAAAACCACTTTGCTGCAAGCCTGGACATCCAGCACAGGTCTAGGGAACCAGGTCACCCCTGCCCCAGGCCAGCAGGCCCTCTATCTAGTGCATGTGTCCCCTGCTCCACATAGCCACCATCTGCCAGGGCTCGTTGTGAGGCCAGAGCCCTCCCTAAGCCACCCTCTGCCCAGGGTCACCCAGGTACCGGTGCTGTGCATATTTAGAAGTCTGTCTCCTGCTGTCCGAGCACATAGCTCCTTCATGGTACAGCCCGCTCACACCGCTTCTTCATTAATACACATACACACACACACACACACACACACACACACACACACCCCACACACACAGAGCTCTTGGAACACAGTAAACACTCAGGCGAGATCTGATGAGAAAGACCACAAATGAACAGGGAGCCTCTCTGCAGTAACTCCCCTCCCCCGCCATAAATGTAAGTGTGTCAGTCATCCTGGGACTTGAAAACTTTGCATTGTCTTCTTCATTCACAAGGAGACTCAAGGGTAAGGAGCAGCCAGTGTGATGAATCGAAGTCCCCTTCCCCACAGAAGCAGGTGATGGAGACGGTTCCGTGCCGCTCACTGTGGCGTCCATGGGGAGTATCAGTGAGGACGGATCTTCTTTACTTTCTCAGATTTATCAGTAAGGTTCTCTCTCTCTCTCTCTCTCTCTCTCTCTCTCTCTCTCTCTGTGTGTGTGTGTGTGTGTGTGTGTGTCTCTCTCTCTCTCTCTCTCTCTCTCTCTCTCTCTCTCTCTCTCTCTCTCTCTCTCTGTATTCCGACTTTGGTTTTCTTCTCCCTTTGCTGTGGATGGCAACTGACAGTTTTTATTTCAGATTTGAACCATCCTGCTGAATACATTTTGCAGGACTACAGTTGAGTTTTATACACAAATCTTGCTAAGCTCACTTGTTAGATCTTCTGGCTATTTCATGGTACACATTCAGTTTTCTACATAGACAATTGTGTGGTGTGGTGTGGTGTGGTGTGGTGTGGTGTGGTGTGGTGTGGTGTCTATGTAGAAAGGAAATCTTACCTTTATTCCCAGATGGGTCCTTAGGTTTCTTTTCCTCTCAGACATCCAGGGCAAGGTTAAGCAGGGGGGCGGACAGCTGCACCCCAGTCTTGTTCCTGATCTTAGTGAATGCTCTAGCTCACTCCTGTTTACACCAGGGGCTGTGAATTCCACAGCAGCCCTTTCAGCGGGCCGGGTGACCTTTCTTCCTCACCTGAGTGGCGGGCAGGATGTCTCAGGAACGGATGATGGATGATCCCGATGCTTTTCGGCATCTGTTGACACAACCCTGTGGTTTTTCTTTTATAGATTATTAACACAGTCAATTATATCAATGGGTTTCCAACCAAGAAACCAATGTGATTCTGGAGACTGGTCCCTCTTGCTAAAGAATGGTACCATTTTTACATAATGCTGATTTTTTTTTTCTAATGAACATGGTGTTTGACCTGCATGTATGTGTGTGTAAAAGTGCATGCGATGCCTACAGAGACTAGAAGCACCATATTCCTGGGACTACGGTTACAACCCGTGTTCCTAACCACTGCACCATCTCTCCAGCCCCTGCTAGACTCAGTTTTTTAAGCTTTACCCCTAAGTTCATGAAGGTCATAGGTGGATGATATCTCTTCTTAATATCCTTGTCAAGTTTGCCCTTGGGATAAGGTTCACTGCTTAGGATAAAGTAGGAAATATTCCTTATCTTTAAGTTTTGGAAGACTTTAAGAAGAAATGACATTATTTTTCCCCTAAACATTTGGTAAATTAGGGAAATTATCTCGCCTGGAATTTTCTTTATGGGGGGTGTTTTCCTCTCCAAATCTGATTTCTAGACTACATGTAGGGCTATTTGGGTTATTGGCTTCCTCTTGAGTAAGCTTTGGATGCTTGTGCTTTCCGAGGGAAAATTGTCGAATTTACCAGCAAAGGAGCAGTATCCGCTGTCCGAGCTTCCCTCCTGCGGCAATGTCCACTGCTGAGCCACACACACACACACACACACACACACACACACACACGCCTGTGGGCTCCACCTCGACGCCCAGGCCCCTGGCAGTGTCTTCTCTCCCTTGTTCTCCATCAGATGCAGCTTCTGGGTGTTTGTTCTTCTGTAGGACTTATATATTTCATAATTTTCATTCTGCTCTCTCTCCTTTTTGTTTTGTTTTGTTTTGTTTTTTGGGGGGGTGGTTTTTCCAAGACAGGGGTTCTCTGTGTAGCCCTGGCTGTCCTGGAACTCACTCTGTAGACCAGGCTGGCCTCGAACTCAGAAATCCGCCTGCCTCTGCCTCCCAGAGTGCTGGGATTACAGGCGTGCGCCACCACGCCCGGCTTCTACTCTCTCTTTTTAAACTGGGCAATGTAATAAATAACCTCTTGGTGTCTGCGCATAAGGTAAGGCCTCTGGGTGGTTCAGAAGGATCACAGTGGCGGTGTTTTCCTGGTGGTATGTGGTACAATGGCTTGTGTGATGTCACTGCCAGGCCAGCACGGCGGCATTCATGCGTGCATCGTTTTCAGGATTGCAGTAACTTTCCTGTGGGTGCACGTTCCCCACCCCCTTGCCTCCTGGGTGGGGAACGAGGCCCAACTTGCTCACACTCCCTCAGTAACTGTGCCCTTGGTGATCACACCCAGGGCTGTATAGGGTGGGGACGATGGAGTCTTGTTCACACTATGCACTGGCAGACAAAGGGTGGTTTTTAGTTCAGAGTGTGTGACATGTAAAGCCATCAATCACCAGCAGAGCAGGCTTTAGTTCCCGCCCTCCTCCATGCCTTCTTTCTTCTTTTTCCTGTTTGACTGACTTTCTATACTTCTGCTTCTCTTAGGGTACTTCAGGTAGAGAGAGAGAGACCTCCCCTTTTCCTGCCTTTTCTCTTCCCTTCTGCCTAATCATGTTGGAAAGGACTTCTGCCCCCAACTGCCCTCTCTGTCCAGCAGATGGGCAGGGGCTGCCCCCTGCGAAGTCTTCTCATCTGTGCTTCTGCTTGGCTTTTCTCTTTTTATGCATCTTAATAGTCTTTCTCATCTGGTTTTGGGGGTTTTGGTTTGGTTTGGTTTGGGGTTTTTTGGTTTTTTGTTTGTTTTTTTCTATTTTTTTTTCTATTTTTGAATGTTCACGGGCCTTCTGACTTCCTTTCTCTTTTTCTCATGGCTGTCTCCAAACGATATCCATATCATTTATGGTGCAATTCAATATATTCACGACATGATGACAGCAAAGGAACAGCCATCCAAGACCTCCCAGGTGCCAAAAACCTCTTAACGCCTGGGTCCTGCTGGCTTTCGAGCGAGCTTACCTCATACAGACATGCTTGTCTTTTTCAGCCTTGTTCCTTCCTTTGGGGTCAGTTTTAGACTCTTCAGGCAGAAGCCCTGTCAGACAGCAGGAGACCATCCTGCGTGCTGGGCAGCTCCGTACTGCCCCAAGCATCACCTCACGGCCAAGAGCCAGTGATGTCAAAGCCGTGGGTGCTCCTGGGAGAGCTGCCTCGGTGTGGCCGAGCCCATGGTTGTAGCAAAGATAAACTCACCCCGTGTATTTGTCAGCAGCCGATGCACGGTTTAAAGACGCTAACCGCAGTCTCCTGTCCAAGAACAATGTGGCCTCTGTGACACGGTCTGGAAGTTCATGCCTTGACACGAGTCTGTCACTCTAGTCATACGCTACGATAAAGCCTGCTTTCTCGAATGACTGCACCCAGAAAGCACGTCTCCATGTGGGAAAAGCCTGTGGCCAGTGGTGGTGTTTCCTGAGATTAATTATACATCACAGATCTTAAGTAAAGCAAGCTCTTCAACACCACAGGGAGACGACTCAGGAGAAATCAGGGCAGCTGGGATGAAGTGTCCCGAGCCTCTCCCTCCTCCTGTGAGCCTGCAGCACAGGCGATCAAACCCGGAGCATGCTTCCCAATCCTCTCCTCTTCTGTCACAATTATTGTGACAGTCTTATTCAGAGTGACTGACAAAGCCACTCTTCTGTCATGTGTTCAAAAGGCAAGGAGCGTTTTCCGAAATTCTGTACTCCTAACCCAAGGGTTGTTTGTTTTTTGGTTTTTGGTTTGTTTTTTTTTTAATTTTTTAAAGGATCTGCAGCAGCTTAAACCAGTTCACACTTGCTGTGTGGCTGAGGATGACCTCAAGTTTCTGAACATCCTGCCTTCACCTTCCTCCCGCTGAAACTACAGGTTTGCGCTCCTCCACGCCCTGTTTAATGAGGTGCTAAGAATGGACTCCGGGGCTTCAGGCCTGCCAGGAAGGTACATCACCGACGGAGGCCCTTCCCCGGCCTGCAGCTCACAGGCAGTCTTCACGGCCTTGCTCACGAGCAGGTGTCCACTCTGGCTGAGCGGTAGAGAGAGGCATGTTCCAGCTCTGACTGATCGGTCTGGGATGGCCCAGGTGAGGACTGCTAGGCTCTTCTCCGCGTGACCCCTAACCCCCAGCCACCGACCTGGGCTTGTCTTCTCAGTGGGCCAGAGTCTCTGGAGAATGGAAGAGCACAAACCTAAGATAGCCAGGCTAAGAGCCAGCAGCAGATGCTACTACCCTCCCACTGGCCAGGCCCCATCGAGACCAGCCGTGCTCAAATGAAGAAGTCAGCTCCACCTCTTGACCTGAGTAAAGTCATCTTGATGGGAAGTCTGGAACTCCGGACAGCAGAGGTGGAGTTTCTCTCTTTGCCTGCTCTTGAGACTCTTTCTCTCCTCTTGGGCTGCCTTATCTAGTCTCCATACGAGGTTTTGCTTTGTCTTACTGTGTCTGGTTTTGTCCTGTTTGGTTGCTGTCTCTTGGAGGCCTGTTCTTTTCTGAAGAGGAAACGGAGGTGGGACGAGGTGGATCTGGGGATGTATTGTGTGAGACAAGAATCTATTTTCAATTTAAAAAAAATAATTAAAATAAAATAAGAGATGGGATCACTTCCTGAGTCCCCCACACCCTGCCCTCAGGACCTATGTGGTGTCCTGAGCAAATGTCCTCCCAGAACTTTGCACAGGAGCAACTTCTAGCATGGTCCTGTGGCCACCATTTACTTAGACACTAGTGTGAGCAGTTCTCCTGAAACTGAAATTCCCAATGTACACAAGCCTCTGTGACAACCCTCAGGTAACCTGACTGTGTAAGGAGACATCTGGGCTGCGTGATTTCTGCATCCTTGACACAGAGGCCTCAAACACTCCACATCTGAGACCGCAGCAGGTCTGGTCTCCTATGATGTCCCTGAAGAGGTGATCCAGCGCACACAGTGGTGTGTGTTGCTAGCATAGCTGTGATAGGAGCCTGACAAACACATTATGTTTGAATAATTCTTTGAGTATGTTTGCCTATGTGTGCCTATGTGTATGTATGTGTGTGTGTGTGTGTGTGTGTGTGTGTGTGTGTGTGCGCGCGCCTGTGAGTGCCTATATATGCCTGTGTGTGCCTGTGTGTGTGGCTATGTGTATGTATGTGTGTGTGTGGGCGTGCGTGCGTGCGTGCGTGCGTGTGTGTGTGCCTGTATGTGTGTGTGTGTGTTTGTGTCTGTATGTGTGTGTGTGTGTGTGTGTGTGTGTGTGTATACAGGCACACACATGTATGTGGAGGTCAGTCAGAGGTCAACATTGGGTGTCTTCTCCAGTCATTATTTTTTTTAAGTTATTTATTTATTATGTGTAAGTACAAAGTCCCTGTCTTCAGACACACCAGAAGAGGGTGTCAGATTCCTGTTACAGATGGTTGTGAGCCACCATGTGGAATTTGAACTCAGGACCTCTGGAAGAGCAGTTGGTGCTCTTAACCGCTGAGCCATCTCTCCAGCGCCCAGTCATTATTTTTTGTGATAGGGTTTCTCATTGACTGTGGAGCTCATTGATTGACCTTGGGACCTTCCAGGCATCCTCCTGCCTCCATCCCCCATCCAGACCTTGGATCATGGACAAGTGTCACCACGCCCAGTTCTCACTGTACAGTTGCAGTTCCGAAAGGTGTGGGGGGGGGGTCCTCCTTCGGGCATGGCAAGCACGCTACCCACCGAGCCACCTTCCCATGCCCCAGATTAGCTGACCACGTACACTTGGGAGGGGTTCCGTCCGTGTTCTGTGTGAACCTCCCACAGCACAGCTGGTGAGCAGCGCCAGCCTTGCTGAGGGGGTCACAGAAGCTCCCAGCAAAGGCTGAAGACACAAAGTCTCCTGGGCTGGCTAGCAGTGAGGAGGAGTTATGCTGGAACAGCAGGAGGCCACCACAGCAGCCCAGAGTCCTCTCTCTGCGGCACGGGTGGGGCTGCTGGTCTCCCCTCCACCTTTAGCCTGCAGGAAGCTCAACCAGGGAGGCCTGAGCCGCAGCAGCTGAGCAGTGGCAGCTGCACGGGGACCTGGAGCTGAGCCCTGTGCCCTTCCCCAAGATGGCAGCAGTCTGCCCAGGAAAGGAGGGAGGCAACCTCCCCCCCCCCAAAAAAAATAAGGTTAATGGAATCTGACCCTTGTAAGACTGGATTGGGGTGGTTCTGTGGTCATGCCCTAGCTACTAGCTTCAGGGACAGAACAGCAGTTCACAACACCCAGCATGTCTCCTCACCACCCTGGGGACACCCTGCTGCCCCCAAAGGCCACTCCTGCAGTCAGGGCTGTGCAAAGTAACAACCAGTGAAGGCAGACAAGAGACCTGATGCAAAGGACTGCAGACTGAATCGGAGTCTCCCCAGCCCTGGAGGATCTGCAAGAACCATGACAGATCTCCAGGAGGGGACGAAAGACCTGGGGACCAGCGGTATCGGGCTTTCTAAAGATTTATTTATTTATTATATGTAAATGCACTGTAGCTGTCTTCAGACACTCCAGAAGAGGGCATCAGATCTTGTTATAGATGGCTTTGAGCCGCCATGTGGTTGCTGGGATTTGAACTCAGGACCTTCAGAAGAGCAGTCGGTGCTCTTAACTGCTGAGCCCAGTCTCACCAGCCCAGTATCTGTCTTTCATGTGTCAGAGTTGCATATACAGAGTAATAGCAAGCCCTCACTTCCAGGAAACTGACAGACCCAGGACAGCCTCCATCTTGCATGGAATCCCGGTTCAGAAGCTAAAAGCATCAAAGGATACGCGGCCCCGCCCAGCCCCACACTGTATTCCACAGGGACCAGTTGTGTGTGAGGAAACAAACTGCTTGCCCTCACGCGGCTCCAGCTTCCGCTCTGTGGCTCACACCCGTGTGCACACCACATGGCTTGGTGTGGAATCTCAGTAGCCACCAACACAGTGTGCAAGCTCCGGGATCCACAGTGAGGCTCGGACTCCAGAGCAAAGTCTGTTTTCTGCTCTGCTGTAGTGTCCGTCCTCCTGGTACCCGTGGGAAAGGGAGTCTGAGAGGACCAAGACAGGCCAGCTGCAGAGGAGGCACACCCAAAGGATGCACCCAGCAGGGCGCCCCCACCAGCTGGCTAGGGCCGCATGCGCACGGCAGGACAAGCCATGATGCTGGCCACGGTCCTTCTGCAGGCCTGCAACGTTGTCCTTCGCTCCCGACCCCTAACTGAATGGGGACAGGGTCCCGTGACCTAATCCCGAGGTCAGGCCCAAACCACTCTATGACGTTCCGACCTGGGTTGCAAGTTCCTGAAGGCTGTCACTACTGATCTCCCCTCAGATTCTCCCTTCTCCTTCGAAGCTGGGTGACCCCGGGGGAAGATGGCTTCCATGTTGCTGCCCCGTCTACGAAGTGAGCCTCTCACGGGATGCGCTGAGGAAGGAAGCAAGCCGCTGCGATTCTGGGCTGGCACTTTCTTAGCCTTGATGGAAGTTGGGCAGCCTTGATGGAAGTTGGGCAGTTCTTGCAGGCAGAGGCCAGCAGGAAGGCTCTGGTTGTTTCTAATGATGGAAGGAAGGACCCTGCCAGGACAGCAGGACTCCCAGGAGGCTCAGAGCTCTCAGGCAATACCCGGGGGGCACCGGTAGCTGTGATCCCCACTCTCTTGTCCCAAGCTGGCTGTGTGCACACATGTGTATGTGTCCACATGAGTGTCTACACACCTAGTGAGCATGCACGCACCTTTATGCATGGGGGAATATGTACGTGAGTGTGCTGCTGCGTGCTCTCACCTGGGTGTGTGTGTGCACGTGTATGTGTGCATCTACATGGATGTACACACATCTAGTGAGAACACACACACCCTTGTACATATACATTTATGTGTACTGTGTACACTGAGTTTGCACACGCATGTGTGCATCTATTGACCAGACTTGCATGCTAGTGAGCGCAATGCATCTTTATGCACATAAACATGTAATCTGTGTGTGCGCTTCTGTGTGTACCTGTGTGTGACCATCTTTGTGTGCATCTGCGGGTATATACATGCACATCAGCAAGTGCACACGCATGTGCAGTAGCCTGTTCACCTGTGGGTGGGGACACATGTGCACATGCCAACATAAACACTACTGTGCTCAGTCTGTGGCTCAGGAAAGGTCCTCAGAGTTCCGGAGTTAAAATGAATTTAAGTGTTTTGGGTTTTTGTTTTTTGTAGAAGCCAATGGGGCAGTTCCAGCTCACTCATCTCCAGGCCTGAAACCCAAAATCACCCACTACACTTGCTGGTTCTGGGCTAAGGCGACACCCTGAAGTCACATATTTTTAATGGAAACAAAGTGAACTACTGCAAAGTTCAGCATGCAAGACTCTACTCAAGGCCGATTTAAGGCTGGCCTCTCATTAATAATGGTCAGGATGAAGTCTGTTTTCTAACTTTCCCCAAGTGACCCACCAGTCAACTGACAAGAGACACTGTGCTCCCTGTCTCCATGAGAGCTGCTGTGCTCCATTTTCATCCTCATGAGAGCCACTGTGCTCCCTGTCTCCATGAGAGCTGCTGTGCTCCATCTTCATCCTCATGAGAGCCACTGTGCTCCCTGTCTCCATGAGAGCTGCTGTGCTCCATCTTCATGAGAGCCGCTGTGTTCCCCATCTTCATGAGAGATGCAGTGCTCCCCATCTTTATGAGAGCTGTGCTCCCTGTCTCCATGAGATCCTCTGTGCTCCCCATATTCATCTTCATGAGAGACACCATGCTCCCTGTCTTCATGAGAGACACCGTGCTCCCTGGCCTACACAACATGCTCCCTGTCTTCATGAGAGACACTGTGCTCCCCGGCCTACACAACATGCTCTGAGTGATCGAGTCATTAACACTGTCACCACAGTCACCACTGAGCATGTGCTACTCAACGGCCTCGCCCAGAGGGAGTGCCACTCTTGAGTGGGCATTTCTATTGTCTGCCCAAGTGCCATGGAGACTTTTCTCTTCCTTTCCCAGGGGGGCTATCCTATCTCTTCCTATCAACTACCAAGACTGACCCAAAGGTGAGTCTTGCATCAAAGGAGATAGCAGAGCTTTGAGAGGTCCCCAGAGCTGCTGGAGAAGCAGGAAGCACACGCAGCCCAAGTCACAGGTCAGGAAGGTCAGTCCAGACCACCCAGCTGTCCATCCTACCCAACAAGATCTGTCCTTCTGCCTCACCTATTCTCCCCCCCCCAGACAGGGTCTCTCTGTGTAGTCCTGGCTGTCCTGGAACTCACTCTGTAGATCAGGCTGGCCTCGAACTCAGAAATCCGCCTGCCTCTGCCTCCCAAGTGCTGGGATTAAAGGTGTGCGCCACCACGCCTGGCTTGCCTCCCCTGTTCTTGCAGCTGTGTTTCCTCTTGTTCTGATCCCTTAAGGAGAACCTGCTATTTAAGATGTTGAGCTGGTGCCTGCATAAAGTCTTCTCCCCTAAGCTCCAGAGCCTTTGGTACATGAAGGTCCTCTGAATGCTACCAAAGAGAGATATAAACAAGCCAGCCACAAACCTCTCCCTACAATGGTGCACTGCCTGTAAGATTTGTTAGGGCAACAATGGCACAAAGCTTATGGGTGTAACCAACCAATAACTGATTTGACTTAAGATCCACTCCTCACAATGGAACTCAAACTAGATGCTGTTTAGGTTACCAAGAACCTGAGACTAGATATCCCAAGGACCTAGGGTAAAACCAGATAATACTGGTCTAAAAAAGGGGGGGAGGAGAATGTAGCAATAGCTAAAATGACTCCTAATGATAACTTTCTTATATTCATAGATCAGCTCTTGTTCAACCAACACTAGAGACGCTTCCTCCTGCAGCAGAAGGGAACAAATATAGAGACCCTCATGCAGTCAGTACGCAAAGACTTTGGAGCCCTCATTTCTAAATGGGATGTCTCCATCAAATCCCTCTCCCTCCCAGGGCTCAGGGAACCCTGCAGAAGAAGACGCTGAAGAAGTGGGGAAGACGGGGAACAGAGGACACCAAGAAAACAAGGTGCTCCAGATCAACCTGAGCACAGCTCAGAGGAGCACGGAGGAGCTCCGGAGAGCTCGGAGGAGCACGGAGAAACTCTGGGGAGCACAGAGGAGCTCGGAGGAGCTCAAGGGAGGCTTAGGCAGCGTGCACAGGTCCTTCCTACCCTAGAGCATTCCGTTCCCTCTCCATGGGGCTCCTGAGTGCTGGAATGGGTGGGTCTCTGACTCTTCACCTTCTGTTGGTTTGTCGTGACCAACTCTGATGTGACCGCTTTTGTTTTATCTCATTACATTCTATTTTTTAATAAATTTTTAAGTTAATGAATGAATGAAAACCTAGCAACTAGGGAAAAGGCCAACTAATGAAAACCTAGTCACTAAAGTAAAGGCTAACAACCGAGCTGCTGGGGGAGGAAAACCCGTTTTCTCCAACGGAGTGACATGGGGCATATCAGTCACTCAGGGCAAGCCTCGAGGTCAGGAACGGCTGACCAACATATGACGGACTCCACAGTTTTACTCTGTGCTTTTATTGGTTACAGTTTGGTGGGACTCCCCTTCCTTTGGGGCGTTGTTTAATTTTGCTTTCTTAGTTTTGTTGGGTTTTTTTTTGGGGGGGTGAAATTGTTTTGTTGGGTTTTTGTTTTTTTAAGAAAGATTTTAAAGTTGGGGGCATCTAGAAAGACTTGGGAAGGGTCTGGAGAGATGTCTCAGCGATTAAGAGCACTGACTGTTCTTCCAGAGGTCCTGAGTTCAATTCCCAGCAACCACATGGTGGCTCACAACCATCTGTAATGGGATCTATCCAATGCCCTCTCTGGTGTGTCTGAAGACAGCGACAGTGTACTCATATACATAAAATAAATAAATAAATCTTTAAAAAAAAAAAAGAAAGACTTGGGGAAGAGAAAGAATATGATTAGAATATATTTAAATTTAAAAATTGTTTTAGATAATTAAAAATGCCAAAGGTTAGCTCTCACAATGTCAAGTGGGTAAAAACATTCTGTTCATTTTTAATAAGAGTTTTTTTTAAAGGTTCACTTATTTTATATATATGAGTATACTATAGCTGTCTTAGACACACCAGATCCCATTACAGATGGATGTGAGCCACCATGTGGTTGCTGGAAATTGAACTCAGGACCTCTGGAAGAGCAGTCAGTGCTCTTAACCACCGAGTCATCTCTCCAGCCCAAAACAGTTCTTGATAAGTTGGTTGAGATTGGCTGTGGTTGGACTATGTCCCACAAAATTCACACGTGGGGGTCCCAGCCCCCAGGACCTCAGAATGTGGTTTATCTGGTGATGGCCACTCGGGATGTAACTGGGGAGATGTCCTCTTACCTCGTAGGGCGCCTATAGCGGATTTGGACAGAGCGGGCTTGGCTACAGTGAGAACTTCATGAAAGCAGTTGTGTGTCTACACATCCCTGGGCACATGCCCCAGCACATGCAGGAAGCACATGCCACACCTTGGTCACGAACTTCTGGCCTCTGGACCACGAGACAAAAGCATGTCCAGGGGGAACCCCCGATTTCAGTCACACTCCCAAATCCTGATGACCCCAGATCTCCCACAGAGAATGCCATGTGGCCTGCACACGGCTTCCCTGACCCATTCAGGGACACACAGTAGGAACAAAGTTCCTGGGGGTTTTTCAGGGAAATTAAGCAACTTGGTACACTGCGTCCACAAGTTAAATTAAAACAGCATTTTAGCCTCAATTACGCTTGGTGGTTTCCTATCCTCCAAAATTCCTACAGCTAGGGTGTGCCTGCTTTGACAAAATAACCTAGAAATGTCTGAAGCGGGAATTATGAGGCTGGTGTCGCCAGGGCTCAGGGACCTGGTGGCTAGGGCAGGTTTGGGATCAGAAGAGGGAGAGACCAGAATGGAACCAGCTGAGGGCCTGGCTCTCTCCCCGAGAACAATCAAAGGGCAAGACCTTGAGCCCCAGAGCTGAGGAGACTTGCCAATCCCAGCCTCCCTCTTTCCTGCAACAGAGATCTGTGGCAGGCAGCAGTGAGCAGAACCTCTCACTGCCAGTCTGTAGCTCCCTCCTCTCCTCTCCAAAGAGAAGAGTGCATGCAGAGGCTTCAGGAAAGGGACCCTGACCCACCATTTTCTTTGCCTGAGCCGGAGCTCAAGGAATGTCCCGTCCCTGCTAGCCAACCCCGTTGTGAAACAGAACAGGACGTGCTCTTAATAAAAGACACATGGGAAGCCTTCGTCCGGCCCTCGTTCCCAGGCCTCAACCTCGCTTTAAACTTATGAACTTGCAAAAGGGAAGTCCTGCGCGGCTCACAACGGGCCAGCGTCAGCATGTCCACGTAGCAACGGGTCCAGCTAAGACCCCGCGTGCCGCGCAGGAGTCCAGCTCCATTTCCAGGCATTTCCTTTTTATGGAGAGAGGGTCTTCCTCTTGCATTCCACCATGTAAGCAAAAGCCACCCCGCACATGTGCTTCGAGACAAATGTGATTCAAGGAGGGCGTGGCCTAGTGAGGATGACCTCATGGCAGATGCAAACTCACAGAATCCAGCATTTCAGACAGCGCCCGACGGTTTGCTCCCCACAACTACCTACCCCCCACCCAAGGGCCAGGTGGGGACCCCCGATCCGTGACTCTCCGTACGGGGTCATCAGCCTTCACAAAGAGTGACAACACAACACCCGCCCAAGAGATTCCCACTCGACTACAGTTCCAGAATGTTTGGGGCCAATCTGGCTGCCAGAGGCTAGCCCTTTTTATTCATCCCTCTGTGTTGTGTCAGAGATGAAAGGGCGGCTGCAGCTTCCTCAGGGAATCTTCCTAAAATTTAAAACAGAATATGAATTTCCAAGTTTGCCCGACCATCTTAATGCTGCAAACCTGTCACGTGGCATGTGCATGGATGGGGGCATGTCCGTTAACATAGCACAAAACAGAGCAGGGATTTCTTTAAGCCCATTTTGGAGACCCTTAGCATGTGTCTCACTCAGACATCTGTCTTCTATTATCACCAACGGCCAGATGACGGCCCAGTTTTCCCTGTGTCTGGGAAGTCAGGCCCTGCTCTTCAGTTGTCCCATCTTAAATAGTAACTTTATTGATCTGCCCCATTTATAAGCAGCATTTTCCACATCAGTTAGTCCTTCTAAGATGCACGTTGTTTTCACAACAATGTTCAGGAAAATACCTAAAACCTGTGGTACACATGCAGAATCCATGGTAAATGTTTCCTGACAGACACTGCAGCACGTCAATGTATGGATACAATTAGAATGTCTGCGTTTTCAGGTCACTTAATACACATGAAAAATTGTCCTGCCTAGGGCCTATGTGTGTGTGTCTGTGTGTACTCCATTAAGAAGTGCTACTTCTTGCTAATTATGGGACACTTCCATTTCTGTATTTAACACCTTTTAAGTTACTAAGGATCTTAAGTTTGCTTGTAAACTGCGTATTGGCATAATCTTGAACACAGGACTTTAGTTTTGTTTTTTTGTTTGTTTGTTTTTGTTTTTGTTTTTTTGACCTATAAAAGCTGGCTGTTCTTTGAAGCGCTCCCAACCCCTGACCCGGCCTGCTCTGTGAGCTTGCAGATGAAAACAAACTTTGGTCACCCAGCGCTGTGGTCAAGGTTCACACTGCAGCGCCAGGGAGCCAGCAGCCAGCAGCAGCAAGCAGACAGCTCCAAATCTAGCAGGCAGTGAGGGTGAAAATTCCGATCCATCCCCAAAGAAGTCAGGCTTCAACACTCTGTGCGCTCTTCTGCAGGCTTAGATGAGTGAGGAATCCCTTGATGGGGAAAGCAGTAGGTCATTGCACAGCTCGGCCCTCCCTTGACTTTTGATGCATCCTTTAAACATGCCCAGCCACCGGTCCATTCAACGCAAGGGTGAGACTGCAAAGCCAGCAACGAAAACCTCAAACAAAGCCATCGCAGAAAGCTGCGCGGCACAGAAATTTTCTGATCGGTGTCGGCGAGGGGCGAAGCCAACCTCCCAACTTCATGTTTGGGTGGAGCAGAACCCCACCGCCGCCGGCATAGCCAACTCTCCTTCTCCTGACCCCGAGCGGGCCCCGAGCGTCTCCGCGGCCCCCTCCGCTGTCTGTGCTCTCAGGGCGGCTCCCCTTCCCAGAGCCCCGCACACAATGGCGCCCCGAACTCCCGCCGCCGGTCCCCGCGCCTTGCGCGCCGCCGGGTCCGCGCACAAAGGAGGGCGCGCGGGCCCCGAGCCGGCGCGCGCCAGGTGCTCCTGCGCGCCCCGCCGCCCGCCCGGGCCAGGGACCCACCCGAAGACCGCGCCATGGACACTTACTTTCTCGATGGTCCCGGGCAGCAGGCGCTCCAGCAGCCGGCATAGGACTACCCCGTCCTTGAGCGACGCCTGCAAGAAGACCTCGGGGTCCGAGATGGTTTTCTTGGGCGATTCCAGCACGCCCAGGGTGATGAGCCACGTAACGGTCTGCTCGGCAGAATTCATCGCTGCGGCGGCTCGGGCTGCGCGCACAGAGGGGGCGCCGCGCGCGATCACCTCGGAGCGGCCCGGGCCGCGGCCACCCGCGCCCCCGCCGCCTCCGCGCCCATGGGCGGCCGCGCGCCGGCGATTGGCCCGGCCGGCCCAGCAGGTCCCGCTCGGCTCCGCGGGCTCGCGCGCGCCCTGGCCCGCTGTCAAGTGCCTTTTCATTAGCGGCGCAGGAACCTGCGGGCGCCCGGCACCGCCCCCGCCGCCGCCCCCCGGCCGCGGCCGCCGTCGCCCGATGACATCACCGGAGAAGAAAGACGCGGCGGCCGCCCGCGCGCACCCCGCGCCAGCCCCGGCGCACGACAGCTGGCGCGCCCCCCGCTCACCTGCGCCGCCCGCGCGCCCCGGGGCTGCGCGCCTTTGTGGGTAGGGCGGCGCGCGATTAGTAAGCGCTTCCCAGAATGCTCTCTTGAGCTTGCCCGCCGACTGCGGGGCGCGGGCGTCTCTTCGCCACCTCGCCAGCCGGCGGGGATGGCACGCACATGCTCGTTAGATCTGTGACCAGATGGGTCTCACTCGGGAAGGAGCGAGCATCGGGAACGCGGGCGCGGTGCTACGCGGCTGGCTGCAAGGCCACTGGCGGGGGTCGGGAGCGGAGGGGGGGAGGGTGAGCGGGGGCCGCGGGCGACCTCAGTAGTACCCAGAAGCCTTGCATGACTCCTCGTGAAATTGACGGTGACGTGTCCAGCGATCAAGAGCACACCGTAACCTCGGGTGGGTGTGCGCGGAAAGGGGAAGCAGCGTCCCCTGGAGAGAGCGCTGTCCTTGCTTAGGCCCAGAACTTGGGCGTCCTCTTCCAGCTCTAAAGCTGTGACAGGAGCCTGTGTTGAGGAGGGGGCTCGCCGTCAACAGACATGGATGTCCACTTACACCAGCCCCTGGCCCTATGCTTTCCCTGCTGGCTGGCACTCCTGGACAGTTTAAAATAGAGCTTGCAATGTCCCAGGAGACCTTTCCCCTGGGCCAGGCATGCACGTTCGTCCTCAAGGCTAGAAGCCATTCGATGCTGTCAGAAAACAATCACAGGTTCTCCCCCCCAACCCCCCCCCCGCATTCTCCAGATGCTCCCATCACCACCATCGATTGCATTTAATAGCATCTTCTGGTTAAGCGACTGTTTCTGTTCCAGACCCAAACAAAGTGTTAAAATAGTGTGAAGTCTGTTGAGGGCCAGCTTTTCCTTCAGTGGAGCGCTGGCCAGCCCTACTGCTGCAATTACCGTGTCTCTACCACCGACGGACCCAAGCCTCACGTTTTGTCTATTTTTCTGGTTACACATGGCCCTGCCCTAGAAGCCGCACACCAGCCAGATTCCCGTCCTGCTTCCCTGTGGCGGTCCAGAAAGTGGCAGTGCAACTAACAACCTGAGTCTACCAACCAAAACTGCTCAACCCAGAAGAAACTTTCTTTAGTGCAAAATTTGAAAACTAACTTGTTACTATTTTTAAATCCTGTTAGACTAGGTCTGGCCTTATCATGCAGTACAAAAGATAGCTACATATATTGACTGTCAAGTGGCCCTAAGGAGGCCAGGCAGAGGAGAGGTCAGAATGGACCATTGACTACACCCGTTCACTCTGGCACAAAGCCCCTAAGCTGCTAAATGATAACTTTCCAGATTGCCTTCTTTTAACCCTAGAACATGCTAATTCCAAACCAGTAATGCGGAGGAGATCCTAGAGAGTAGCACTGCTCACAACTGAGTGTTTCTGAGGTGCTTCGCTGAGTACTTCTGGTGTCCAAGTTGAACACTGATCAAATTTCCTCGACATTTTCTTTTTTTTTTTTAAGATTTATTTATTATTATATGTAAGTACACTGTAGATGTCTTCAGACACTCCAGAAGAGGGCATCAGATCTCATTATGGATGGTGGTGAGCAAACATGTGGTTGCTGGATTTGAACTCAGGACCTTCAGAAGAGCAGTCAGTGCTCTTAACTACTGAGCCATCTCTCCAGCCCCCCTCGACATTTTCTAAGTCCCCGTCACCATGCTGAGGAGAGGAGACGTTCTTCTCCGCATGGGTAGAGAAACACCAACTGGAAGATCAGCAGCCCTTACTCCAGCCTGAGCCACCTGGCGGGGTGGACTAGCCACCTTCCCTACACACCTGAGCCGGTACCGCATAATGGAGCTCTCCTTAGACATGCAGCTGACTGGCTGATATCGATGATGGACAGACAGCCGGTAGATGCTGCATTGGTAGACAGATGTCAGCTAATACATATGGACACGTTAAGAATGCACAGACAAAGACCTTTTGCTACTTCCTGTGGGATATTCCGTGGCTCCACTTCTTTGGAGAACCCTGACACCATACGTGATACAGCGTGGTGCCTGCTGGTGGCTTCAGGCAACTTTCTTGGGTGGCTGCTTCCCAGGGTCCCTTTGATGTACCTGCCTCAGTCCAGATTCATAGCGTCAGTGCTGGCTAGACAAGGACGGGGGAGGGGGGATGGCCACAGGGATAAGCAGCTTCAGTGAGAGCACAGCTTTTGCTCACGTCCGCCTACCAACCCCCTGGGCACTGGCATAACCCCACTGGGTCCTGGATTATTTCCTGAGACTGCCATAGTCTTCGAGAAATGAAGGCACTCAAAACAACAGCAGGGATAATTTCTCTCATAGTTCAGAGGCTGAAATCACTGAGCATCTGAATGGCTGGCCCCTCATAGAGGGGATCCCCTCTTGTCTCTGCAGGGGCCACTGGTCTTAGGACATCCTTCGTTGGCTGGCACATTAACTTCCCAATCTCCATCCTGACTTCTCATGACATGTGCTTCCTGTCCATGCCTAGGTCGAAACATCCCTGTCCTTAGAAGGACGCCAGTCACAGGGTTTGGAGCCACCGTCTCTGCCCCAGGGTAACTCCATCCTAATGACATATAGACCCTTCTTCCAAATAAAGTCCCACGTGTGGGTGCTGGGAGTTACACCTTGAACATGCTTGTTGGGGTACACCAACCCAAAATCAGATCTCATGTCTGAGATGCCTCCCGCACCCCACCTCAGGCACGCCCCACTGGGGGAAGGGAGAGAGTTTCCCACCATCCCTCGGAAGGTTATGGTACCTGTGGACACTCTGACATGTGTCTGGCTCTCCGGGCTCTGATGAGGAATCCTTCAGAAGGGTGGCTCCTTCAGGAATCCAGCCGTCGACGTCTGTGACTCAGGGTCAGTCTCTGAAGGGTCTCCATGAGGCCCTTGTGTTCTGGTTCCAACAGAGACGAAGGGGAGAAGCCACCTACTCCTGCTGCTCACCCGTTTCAGCACCGTGAGCTTCAGAGGAGCATCCTGGATTCGTGGGATCTGAGGGCCTGTCGCTGCATCCTGGACCCTCTTGCTTTCTACTTTTCTGTTTGTTTGTATGTTTGTTTGTTTGTTTTGTGACAGAGTTTTTCTGTGTAGTCCTGGCTGTCCTAGAACTCGCTCCGTAGTCAAGCACCATCACCACCTCGCTTCATTCATTCATTGAGACAGGGTCTCATGGAGCCCAGGCTGCCTTAGAACTCCCCAAATAGCTGAGGACAACCATGAACCTATCCCCCTGCCTCCTCCACTCTTCCGGTGCTGGAATCACAGGTGTGTGCCACCGTTCTCGGGTTTATGAGAACTGAACGCGGGGCTTTGTGCCTGCTAAGCAAATGCTTTACCAAGTGAGCCCTGGCCCCAGCCTGCCTTTGCCTCTCCATGCCTGCTGCAGGTGAGGGTGCGCACTCACTTTTATGGGCATCCCGCAGTGACATCACAGCTTTTGCTCCTCCCCTGCCTACCAAGAGTATTTTGTACCTGAACAGGGACCTGTAATCCCATTACTTATTGGGAGGAAGAGACAAGAAGATCAGGAGTTCAAAGGCAGCCTGGCCGCATACATAGCAAGGACCTATCTCAACACACACACACACACACACACACACACACACACACACACACGTTTAATAGCAATTGCCTAAGAAGACAGAAATCTCCTCTCCTGGGCTGAGGGCAAATTTTCTGGCTGGCTAACAGATTACAAAACATGTCTTCCTGTGTGGCAAAGTTTGGGTAGGTCTGTATATCCAATAAGGGCTGTTTTCAGAGCTCAGGGACCCTCGTCTGTGACAAACTCACCATGCACAGCATCAGTCTGCCCTGCCCCTGCTCCAAAGACTGGGGGTGAGGGGCAAGATGCAAATTTGAAGCCCCTGCCACCTACAGTGAATGACTCTGAGGTCCTGTCCAAAACTCAGGAGTCACACTGTTCCTGCCAGCAACCAGAATTCTGGGTAACTGCCCTGCCTTGACAGGAGGCTGCCCTCTCAGTCCCCTGCAGGTCCTCAGGATACCTCACTGGTTCCAAGACTAATGCTCCACCCCTTCCCCTCCCATTCAGCTCCCACTCCCTCTAGAGAGAGCCCTCGCTGTGTCTGTGTCTGTGTCCCACGAGTTCTCGAAGAGAGCATGTCCTCTCTTACTGCTTCCAATGGGAGTTATAATTTCCCTCTGGCTCTCTCCTTCGCCACAGTCCTACAGAAGAATGTGCTTCTCAATAGCCAAGAACTGGAGGCCACCAGCCACTGACGCGATCAGCCGACTGAATCTGTAAAGACCACTTTCCAAAACTGGCCCGTGAGCACAGGATGCATGCTCACTGTTGGAGAGAATGTATGTTACATAAACCTTTGCGCCTAAAGAAGAAGAAGGGAAAAAAAAACTTCTGTGAAATACTTGTACTCTCACAGTATGTATCAAGAATAGTTTCCATGAGCCCCACACCCAGGATAGCCGCCCACACAACCAGAGAGCGTTTTCAATACAAGCCTCTAACTAAAAGTGGGAAGCTAGTAACGAAACCAGATGTACAATGTGGCTGTCTCCAAGTTTTTACAGACAATGTATGTAAGGGGGAGCAGAAAGAGAGGTAGGTAGGTAGGCAGGTCTGTACAATGTGTGGTGTGTATGGGAGGGCTGTGGTATGGTTGGTGTGTTGAGGATATGTGCATGTGCCTTATGGTATAGTGTGTGTGCGCGCATGTGCGTGTGTGTGTGTGTGTGTGTGTGTGTGTGTGTGTGTGTGGTATGTTGTGAGCTGCGGTATATATGTATTCTATGGATACACTCATGTAGCTATCACCACAATGTGGCTGTGGCCATTGCCTGGCTCCACAACCATAGGAGCCCAATGCCTTCTGGGGGTCTAAGTCCTATCTGGCACCTGCCTTTTAAATATCTTTTCTGTATCCATTCTCAAACCCCTGGGGCTGCAATTCCAGGCATTGTTAGCTCCGTGATGTGGCTGCTGGGAACTGAACTCCTGTCTTCTATGAGAAGAGCCATTTCTCATAACAGACGAGTCATCTGTCTGGCCTCGCACAAGTGACTTTCATCTCTATCCTCTGTCCTGTCCTCAGGGGCAGTAAAATTAGTCCTGTGTGAGAAGTTTCCCTCCATAAGCATCTTCATTGTTGTGGATATGATTTCACGACAAGAAGCATGTTTAAATGACCATGTTTGGTCTATTTGACACATTCCTGAAAGAAGATACAGCTAACAAATGGGCCTGGAAAAACTGGAGCTCAATGTTAGAAGTCATGACCTAAGGAGGATCCAACACTCCATTAAGAAACATGGCTTCCAGCCGGGCGGCGGCGGCGGTGGCGCACGCCTTTAATCCCAGCACTTGGGAGGCAGAGGCAGGCGGATTTCTGAGTTCAAGGCCAGCCTGGTGTACAGAGTGAGTTCCAGGACAGCCAGGGCTACACAGAGAAACCCTGTCTCAAAAAAAAAAAAAAAACAAAAAAACAAAAAAAAAAAACAAAAAAAAAACAAAGCAAAAAAAAAAAAAAGAACTAAATTTAATTTCAGGTCTGTCTAGACAGCATTAGCAAATGTGTGTGTGTAGAGAGCCCTGCCCTACCACCACCAGGACAGAACGGAGCTCCAGGCAGGACTCCCTCAGCTCAGGGACCAGGGAACACGGAAGAGACAGGAAACGGAGTGTTTGCTTAAGATAAGGTCTTGCTACAGAGTTCAAGACCCTTCCTGCTCTCAAGCGCTGGGGTTAGAGGCATGAACCACCATACCAGCTTTTCATCCTGCTGGAGCTAGACTCGGGACTCCATGCGCACTGGGCAGGCGCTCTGCTGAGCAAGCACACTGGCAGCCTACTGTCTGCTATTGTAATAAAACCTGGTGCAGAGCTGGGTAGCCTTTCCAGAGGGCCTCGGTGCCCTAGGAGTCCTCCAGCCTAGGTAAGAGGCTGGCCACTCCACCAGAGGGAGAGTAGGGCCACCCACACATTCCCGAATCCGTCAAAGCCCAAGGTTTACAAGGAAGTGAGCTGGTGGACAGCATGTCCTCGGTGGGGCCTCAGTTTGCAGAACTCCAGCCCTGAACCCGGCTGAAGCACTGCTGAGGTCAGCTGCTCCACTCTGGCTCCTCCACGTTATCGCCTGCTACGGTCTACAGGCCGCCCTCTCTAAGTCCCACTAACAACACAGAGTCGTTTAGGGACCCAGATCCTAACCCGCGGTTTGAGGAAGCTCACATTGTGAATCTCTGCCAGCCTCCGCTGTACTGAGCTCCCAGCCAAACAGGAACCGGGAGAGACAGGACAGCCCAAATCAAAAGGTCCGCACGTCCACTGCGTGAACCTCCTTCCACACCGGTGATTCACTCTGCCCAGGCAGGGGTGGGCAGTGGAACCCACTCGAAAGAACTGGGTCCCAGTGGGGTGGGTACAGTGACAGGTACTTTAGATGCCCTGGAAACAGCACACACCAAGGAAGGTGACTCGGCTTGGGATGGGAGCGCTCATGTACCCAGGGGCTCAGCGTGATCCTGTAGAGGACTCAGGAGAGGTGTGGCTGCTCCTAAGAGAGCATCTCTAATGCCCAGAGGCTCCCTAACACATTCATCTCCATATCATAGGAAGAACCCACCAATGAGCACAGCAAGAGGGCTCAGCTGGTAGACCATCCCGAGAGACAGTCAGCACAAGTCTGGAGGAGGAGGCTCACGGACTTGGATTCCAGGACTGGGTTCAGCTTCTGGGGACACTAGTAAGGGACAGTATGTGATGCCTGCTGAAGACAGATCTTCCTATACCAGCCAGAACTGGCCCAAGGGAAGCCCCTCTTCTGCGTCCACATGACAGTGTCTCCACCCAAGAGGGCAGCTGTGCTAGGAAAAGGAATCGGGTGAGCACTGCACCCCTGACTTCTCTGCATAGGCTGGTGATCTGGTGATCTCGATGGCACAGCAGCCTCTTGCTGAGCTGGTGCACAGAGCCCACCTGTTCCTATGCACTGTCAAGCTCCAGTCTGCAACCTCGCAAAACTGATGTCAGGTTTGGGACATGTTTCTAGAGCAGGTCACCACTTGCGTTGCTTGGTTGAGGCAACAGATGGAGGGGCTCGAACAACACGTTTTTATTTCACAAAGTCTTGAGGTTGGGGTTCAGGTAAGATCCTTCCTGGTACACCTGGTGCCTTCACACTGGGTTTTCTTAGGGTGGGCTTCAAGCTATAGATCTGGGTTATATATAGTCCAGCACTTACAACAACCACCAAGAAGCACAGTTCCAGGGGGCTGGAGAGATGGCTTAGCGGTTAAGAGCACTGTCTGCTCTTCCGAAGGTCCTAAGTTCAAATCCCAGCAACCACATGGTGGCTCACAACCATCCACAATGAGATTTGATGCCCTCTTCTGGGGTGTCTGAAGACAGCTACAGTAGTATACTTACATGTAATAAATAAATAAATCTTGAAAGGAAAGAAAGAAAGAAAGAAAGAAAGAAAGAAAGGAAGGAAGAAAGGAAGAAAGAAAGGAAGGAAGGAAGGAAGGAAGGAAGGAAGGAAGGAAGGAAGAAAGGAAGGAAGAAAGAAAGGAAGAAAGAAAGGAAGGAAGGAAGGAAGAAAGGAAGAAAGAAAGGAAGAAAGAAAGAAAGAAAGACGTTCCCACCTCTGGCCTGAAACAGTCTCCCCTCCTTCCTGCTCCATCAGCTCAGCACCCTCCTGCAGGAGCGGAGCGGCCATAAGATGACCCTCTGCTTATGTCTGGCAGCCCATAATGAGCTCAAGATGGATCAGATGTTCCCCTGTGGGATTTCAGCTGCTTCTGATGTTTCCTCGGTGCCTTAGGAACTCAGCCTTGTTCTCAGGTGTCACAGACAGGCACAAGCAAGGCCGGGTGGCCGTGCCCAGGTATCCATCTCTCCAAGTTGGTGATCACTGGGAAGAGAAAATGTAGCCAGAGACCCTGAAACTAGTGGGCTCCATGACTGCTTATTGTGAAGTGGCCAGAGGTGACATCCTCAAACCCCTACTGAACTGCCCAGAGGTCAGACAAACCCACAAGCAGACAATGTTACCTGTGACTGAGATAAAATGTTCTCCATGGGGAACTCTATTCCACAGCAGTAAGAGGTCACGGGTAAAAAAGTCCGGAGAATTAAAAGGCATAAAGATATGAAAAGAAGAACTGAATGCTGATAGTGTGTGTGGAAATATCTCCTCCCACAAAAGACAAAAAAATAAAAAGAAAACAACAGAGCAGCAGGTATATACAGGCTATCTGTGAAGGGAAAACCATAAAGTTACAATCAGCTTCATTAGTAAATACCAATAGTAACAACTTAAACCAAAAATGTCATCATTAAAATAAAAATAAGTGCAAGATACGAAAACATTATCAAAAATATAACACGAACAAGTTGAAATTGATTTTATTTCCATGTATGAGTGTTTTGCCAGTATGTATGCTTGTGTTCTGGTGCCCTCAGAGGCCAGGATAGGATAATGAGATCACCCCGATACTGGAGTTACAGGAAGTTGTGAGCCGCCATGTAGGTACTGGGAACTAACTGAACTTGGGTCTTTTGCAAGAGCAGCCAGTGTTCTTAACTGCTGAGACACAGCTTTAACCCCACAAGTTAAAATTAAAATGTGCCTTAGGACCAGCAAGATAACTCAGGTAAAGGTGCTTGTCGGCAACCCTGATGATCTGAGTTCAACTTCCTGGAACCACAGAAAGGGGAGAGAAAAGTGACTCCTGAAAGATGCCTCTGTGGCACATGTACACACATGCAGAGAGAGAGCGAGAAAGAGACAGACAGACAGACAGACACAGACAGACACAGAGAGATAGACAGAGAAAGAGACAGAGAAAGAGAGAGATAGAGACACAGAGAGACAGAGACAGAGAACACAGAGGAGAGAGGATTGAAAATAAACTTTAAAAAGTAATAAAAAGATGACTCAACTGAGACCTAGTGTCATAAAAGTGTCACTATTTGTCCCGATTGGCTCACGTAATCACTATTCCAGTGGGTATACTGTAAGCCTTGTATTGACTAGGAAAGGATAGAGCCACCGGCAATAGCATGTCCAAGAGAGACCATGGTTGGCCAAGAATCAACCCAAAGCTGTGATTTCTAGCTGAGTAGGACTCAAGGCAAACTGAGATGGATGGGACTGGACAGAGGTCTCAGAAGCACATCCATGAGTGACCCCTGGCTTACCACAGAGCCACATCCCAGGTTAGCAACGGAGGCATGCCCCCCTTGCTCAGCACATGTTGACCAACGATGACATTCTATGTGCAATCAAGCCCTGCAGCATTCTTTTGTTTGTTTTTTTGTTTTGTTTTTCAAGACAGGGTTTCTCTGTGTATCCCTGGCTGTCCTGGAACTCACTCTGTAGACCAGGCTGGCCTCGAACTCAGAAATCCGCCTGCCTCTGCCTCCCAAGTGCTGGGATTACAGGTATGCGCCACCCCGCGGCATTCTTTATATAAACCCCAAAGTTCCTGATGGGTTTGGGGCACACTGGAGATGGGCAGATCTGAAACTCAGGAAGTAAAATGTGACTGGCTCCAAAATCAGAAAACAGGTATATATCTTTTTTTAAAAATCCAGGGAATTTGAACATAAAAAAATACATAATAGTGTTATTGAATTAAAGCAATTTTCATTCTCATAATGGTATAACTGTCACACAGACAAATATCCTCAGGAAAGTGTATTAGAAAACACACCCCTGGCATGTGTCAGAGCTGTAGGTGCTCCTTTGAGCTTTGAGAACCAGCTCCAGGGGTCAGGCATTAGGTGGTTTTGGAATCTAGGTGGGGGGCACATGTTGTTCGTTGCATAAAACTTTTAACTTTTCTCTGCCTTTAAAAGTGTTTTACCTCATGCCTTTAATCCCAGCACTCAGGAGGCACAGGTAGGTGGATCTCATGAATTTGAGACCAGCCTGATCTACAGGGCAAGTTCCAAGACATCCAGGGCTACACAGAGATACCCTGTTTCGAACACACACACACACACACACACACACACACACACGCACGCACGCACGCACGCACGCACGCACGCACGCACGCACACGCACACGGCGGAGGGGGTGGGGAGGAAGGGGTAAGGGGGAAAATGAGGGAGGGAAGGAGGGAGGGAGGGAGGAAGGAAGGAAGGAAGGAAGGAAGAGGGAAATGACAGTCCAGACAGCTGGGTGTGACTCTGGCCAAGTTACACAATGCGGGGCCGGGGACAGTGCTCACTATCAGATCTGCCACGCCAGAACCTATCAAGCCCGGGGCTCGCTTTGCAGACATTCCTGGCCCCAGGCTGCTCTCAGACCCGCTGTGATGACTGAGCCTTCCTGTCTCTTAGGGGTGAGCCCAACAGTAACCACGCTCACCTGAACTCTTTAGTCGTGGTCATACAGGCTCGGAGGCTACAAAGGGGGTGTTGTCAGAAGATCATCCGGAGACCTTGTACTCCTCGACAAAGATGTAACAGAGACCAAGCCTACTGTGGTCCTGTGAGCTGTTCATTGTACAATTCTTTTAATTTTCCTCTACCTTTAAAAGTTTTTTGCCAGGCGGTAGTG
Source organism: Apodemus agrarius (assembly GCA_964023405.1). NCBI lineage: Eukaryota > Metazoa > Chordata > Mammalia > Rodentia > Muridae > Apodemus > Apodemus agrarius. The sequence goes on along the minus strand of OZ030023.1, from coordinate 7,268,191 downwards.
CCTGACTTCAGACTTCAGAAACCCTTTGGGTTTGGGGTCTCCTGTGAGATCAGCAGAGGCACAGGGGGAGGCTGCTGTACTGTCCCCTCTCCATTCTCCATGCAGAGTGTGCATGTATACACACACACACACACACACACACACACACACACAGGAGGTACCTCCCCTAGGATTGGCCTTCCCAGCCTGCCTCAGAGAATGGGCCTGGTACCTTTACTGGCATTGGGAGTGACAGCCTGCTCCCTCGCAGAAGTCCCGGTCACTGGGGCGGAGTCAGCCACCTCTGCCACGCTGGCCTGGGTTATATCACAGGAAAGTAAGGGGGCAGAGAGATGGCTCAGGGGTTAAGAGCACTGACTGCTCTTCCAGAGGTCCTGAGTTCAATTCCCAGCACCACATGGTGGCTCACACCCATCTGTAATGGAATCTAATGCCCTCTTCTGGTGTATCTGAAGAGAGCAATGGTGCATTCATATACTTAAAAAAAAATTAAATAAATAAATATTACAAAAAAAAAAAAAACAATCTAAAAATGAAAGCAAGGGAAATTGTGACCTCTAAGTGGCCAAGCCTGAAAACAGCCTTTGAACCATTCGTAATGAGATCTTCTGGTGTGTCTGTAGACATATAATAAATAACTAAATAAATCTTTTTTTAAAGATTTATTTAATGATTTTACACATATGAGTACACCACCATTGCTCTCTTCAGACACACCAGAAGAGGGCACCAGACCCCATTACAGAGGGCTGTGAGCCACCATGTGGTTGCTGGGAATTGAACTCAGGACCTCTGGAAGAGCAGTCAATGCTCTTAACTGCTGAGCCATCTCTCCAGCCCCAACTAAATAAATCTTTGGGCTGGAGCAAGTGGGGCTGAAGAGAGAAGAAGACGTGTCTGAAGACAGCTACAGTGTACTCATGTATAATAAATAAACAAACCTTTAAAAAGAAAAAGAGAGGCCTAATGGGTTGTTTGATGGCTTTTGAGAGAACCCTGACTTTTAAAAATTGACACTTGGACCCCAGAATGAAAGTCCTGGGAAAGGCTTTGGGGCAGAGGCTGGTGATGGCCGATTAGAACTACTTCCCCGTGACTCAGAGACCTCAGCAAAGGGGCAGATCCTGCCTTAGGCATGTTTAAGGCAGCTGGACCAGATACACCAGAAAGACCTGGGTTTTTCTCCAGACCACAGTAGGGACTGGGGGAGAGTTTAGAGGCTCGTGACAAGGATGGTTTGGAGAGAAGGGACGCCACAGAGCCTGCAGGGGAGCTGGGGAGTGTCTTGCTTCCTGTACTTCTGTCTTAGAAAGGGCCAGCTCTGAAGCCCCGGGCCCCAGACAGGCAGGTCACACCTTCCGGACATGGAAGTGACTCCCTATCTATGCTGGACTCTCCTTCCTGCCCCTAGAGTTTGGTGCGGGAGGAATGTGACTCTGGCAGGGTTTCAACAAGAAAGCAGAAATCCGGTAGCTCAAGTGCTTACCTGAATTGCTAGGTAAAGCCTTACCTGAGACGGTGGTTTCTGGGTAGAACACCCATATTTTTAGAAACTCTAAGTTCCTTGGGGATGGGGAAATGGCTTGGTCTGAAAAGTACTTGCCAGGCAAGTTTAAGGACCAAAGTTCAACAAGGCAAAAGAGACTGAGCATGGTGGCACACACATGACATCCCAGCACTAGGAAGGCAGGTCCCTGGGGCTAGTTGGCCTATCAGCCTAGCCTAAACCAAAGAGAGACCTTGCCTAAAAACCAAGATGGACAGTGACCTGAGGAATAATAGCCAAGGTTGGCTCCAGGCTTCCATATGTGCATCCATGCTCTCTCTCTCTCTCTCTCTCTCTCTCTCTCTCTCTCTCTCTCTCTCTCTCCCTCCCCTCTCCCTCTCTCTATCTCCCCCTTTCCCTCTCTCCCCCTCCCTCTCCCCCTCCCTCTCCCCCTCTCCCTCTCTCTTTCTCCCTCTCCCTCTCTCTTTCTCCCTCTCCCTCTCTCCCTCCCTCCCCCTCCCTCTCTCTCCCTCCCTCTCTCCCCCTCCCTCTCTCCCTCTCTTCCTCTCTCTCCCTCTCCCTCTCCCTCCCTCTCTCTCTGGCTTGTTTGCTCACTCAGGTGTGCATGTGCTCAAACACACATACACAGACATACCCTCACACATATACATACCCTCACAAGCACATAAAGACAGATACATCCTCACATATACACACAGAAACAGACACACAACCTCACATACACAGAGACAGACAGACACACACACACACACATCCTCACATACACAGAGAGACAGATACACACAAAGACAAAGAGACACACACCCTCACATACACATACACACACAGAGAGAGACACACACAGAGAGACAGACAGGCACACACCCTCACATACACACACAGAGACAGACACACACACCCTCACATATACAGAGAGAGAGACACACACACCCTCACATACTCACCTACACACCCTCACATACAACACACACACACACACACACACACACACACACACACACACATACACTAGAGCCCATTTTGGTTCAGGTGCAGAGCAAGAAGACAACAATCACTTACTCCAGCATCCACCTAAGGCTAAGGCTAGGAATTCATGCAGTCTGACCCTCAGCCGCTCTATTCACGGCTTGCTGATCTCCAAACTCCACACACCCAGCTTTCTCAGGCGATGAGGGAAGGGAGGGGCAGAGCCTGGGAGAGCCAGCAGGCCCTGCGCGTTCCCCTTGTGAGTGGATGGAGACTCTTCAAAAGAGGGCTTTGTGCCTGTGTGCCTACTCCTCCTGCCAGGATGGGGTGCTCTACCCTGTGAGGACAAACCACTCCCAGACCGTCTTGAGCAAGCCTGAGTCCTCACTGGACAACCGGCCTGCTGAAGCCTTCATCTCAGCTTCCCAGCCTCCGCACGCGGGGAGTAACTGTCTGTTCTTTATTGATTACCCATCTGTTCCATTTTGTCACAGAGGCACAAACAGACCGAGGCAAAGTCGATGCTTAATTTCAGAACAGATGGCAGACTGACGGCCTAGCATCCACAAAGCCCTTGGTCCCATCTCTGTCCCTGCGTAGACCACACACGGTGGCGCATGCCAGTAATCCCAGTACTCAAGAGGTGCAGACAGGAGGATCTGAAGTTCAGTTCATCCTCAGGTCAACTTTGCTCCTCAAAGATCAACAAACACTGGATAACTCTGGAGAGTTTTAGCTAATTAAAAAAAAAAAACCTCTAATACCTATTAATAAAATTATGTATGACGAGAACATTTAACTTCTTCATAAAATGTGTACAATTTCTTAGGATAGTTCTTGCTGATAAACATAACCCCTGACCAAGTGTTCACACACACACACACACACACACACACACACACACACCCTGGCAGGTGGGACAGATGGAGAGAGGCCTGAGGGGAACCAAAGTCAGGCACAGCACCCCACAGGGGCTGGGGAGGGCTCAACACATGTGACCCTGAGCCTCTGAAGCCTGGCTGGGTCTCTCCTCCCTCTCCAAGGTCTCGCTGGGAGGAGCTAGAGAGAGAGCTGTGCCCCAACTAAAAACGGTTCTCTAATGTTCTGAGTCCAGACCCTGTAAAGATTTCCACACAGATCTACTAAATGAAACGGGAGCTGATACATCTAAAACTTAAAAACGAAACCAAAAAAACCCTTTCCCTGGGGGACTGGAGAGACGGCTCAGTGTCGCTGCTCTTGCCAAGGGCCCAGCTCTGGTCCTCGGCCTCCATGCTAGATGGCTCACGACAGTCTGCAGGGCCAGTTCGAGGGGATCCTACACCGTTTTCTGTGCTCCCCAGACACCACATCCTGTCACACATACATAAATAAAAATCTCTAAAAACAAAGCAAACACACAAAAATCCTAAAGCATGCAAAGTTGCCTGTCACCAAAGTTTACGGGCTGAATTCCAAACCCAGGACCAAGATAGTGGAAGGAAATTCAAAACCCCACAAGTTGGCCTCTGACCTCCACATACACCTTTTGGTGCATGCATGCATGCACACACGCGCGCACACACACACACACACACACACACACACAAAGTAAAAATTTAATTAAAAAAAAACCACTCATTAAGCTGGAAAGCAACTGCCCTGCCTTTCTTTCCGAATCTGGATCTTTCAACCAAAGGCAGAAGGTGCTCCCGTGGCCAGTGCTCCTGCGGTCACACCCAGCTGGGTCACTTGTGATTGTAATGAAACAGGTGATCTCTATGAGCACAGTGAAGGACAGACTAGGAGACGCGGGAGGGCTGCGCATTGCAATACTCATATAAGATTAAGCCATACTCTCTGGGGAAAATCTGTGCTGTATTGTTAGGCAAAGGAGTTCTAAATATTTTATAAAAGTCCACAGTGTCCTAGTTTTCTTTCTGATGTTGTGTGATAAACACTGACCGAAAGTGACCTGGAAAAGGAAATGGTTTTTTTGGCTTATAGGTCACAGTCCTTCACTGAGGGGAGCTGCCACATCAGGTGTACACACACACACACACATACACACACGTCAAATAGCAATTAAAACAAAAAGGCCCCAGAGACATGCCCACGGGCCAGCCAGGATTTTCCTCTCCTCCACCACACCAGGGAAAAGCCAGGTGCGGTACTTCACACCTGAATCTCAGAACTCAAAAGCTGAAAGCAAGAAAACGGAAGGTCAAAGGTCATCCTTAGCTACAGAGCAAGTCTGAGGCCAATCCAGGCTGAGAGCTTGTCTCAAACACTTTCCCCACCGTCTGATTTCATTCACCTAACAGACTCTTCCAACTGTCCGCACAGATCTCAGAGTTCTAACTTGTCGGTCAATATGCATGGATACTACGGTTCGTATTTAGTCTCTGACATCTGCTGAGCCTTCTTCAGTGGTTTAGTGACCAGCTGATTTATAAAAGTGTCCACAAGTGTCTGGCAAGGGTGAGCATTCTAGAATCAACAGGTTACAGCATTCCAAGTGTCTCCATCAGCACCAACTTCCCCTTCTGTGTGGCGGAGAGGAGGTGCTTACCTGTACCTTGGGTGGTGTCTCTCTTGGTTTTCTGTAACTGCGGTATCAGTGTGACAGGAATGGCTGCCGTGATGAGTGGTGGGTGAGCCTCCCTGGAGTCTGTGAGTTTTTCCTTGGCCGCTTGGGCGTGCTGAGCGTTTCCCTTTGGGTGTTGTTCAGTCCTACTCTCCGGCTGGCCTCCCCGGGCATTAATTACCACAGGGCATCCCTAGACACTTGGCTCTGCCATATTCAATTATGTTGTGCCTCACACGTTCTCTCTGTACTCCAGCACCTTGAACAAAGAGAAGTCAGTTTGGTTTTATGCCTGGATCCATCAGTTCTATTAAGAGGGTCATTTATTTACTTATATTTTTAAAAAGTTTGTCTCTCTCTCACACACACATATATCACACACATACATCACACACACCACACACACACATCACACACACACACCACAGACACACATAAATCACACACATCACACACATATACATCACACACACATATATCATACACACATATATCACAAATACACCACACACACACACACACACACACACACACACACACACAGTATGCCTCAGAGTATGCAGTGCCCAACAACAGCAGCAGAGGGCGCCTGATCGTCTGGCACTAGAATTGCAAGTGGCTGTGATCAGAACTCAGGTCCTCCGGAGGAGCAGCGCCCACGTGCCATCTCTCCAGCCCAGACTCGTCTACACCTCACTTTCCACCCATAGTTTTTCTCCTCTCTCTGGCTCACCCTGGCTCACCTGCTTTTTCTGTCTGGTAGCTTGCGTTTGGATCGCAGGCATCATCCAGCGCTGGGTAGTTCTGAGCAGCTGTGATCACGTGTTGCCTGTGTCCTGCCTTACAGTGTGACTGCTTTGGTTCTGTTGGATTTCACTTTGGTCACACACACACACACACACACACACACACACACACACTGTTTCCGCCTTTGTTAGCCTCCACAGAGCAGACCAACCCCACGATGCTCCCTCAGCTCACACAGCAGACTCCACTCTGACAGGACAGCAGGCTGGCAGTCACTCTGGGATGCACACACTCTTGGCTCTTCAAACTATTCCCGCCCGAGCATGTGGCCGCTGTCGAGCTGAAGACCTGGGATTGTCTGTGCCGCACATGCTAATATCGTCCCAGGAGTCACAGTCCTCTAGGGTCCAGCGCCCAGCCTTCAGAAGATCCTGCTTTTAGGATATGGTTGCATCTCTGTTTTCCTTCTCTTGGTCTACAGCTAGTGCCTCCCCCTTGCCTTTTAATTTTGAAAGACACAATTTCCCAGTATAAAAATCGTTGTTTGTAAGTTTTTTTGTTGGGGGCTGGAGAGATGGCTCAGCGGTGAAGAGCACTGGCTGCTCTTCCAGAGGTCCTGAGTTCAATTCCCAGCAACCACATGGTGGCTCACAACCATCTGTAATGGGATCTGATGCCCTCTTCTGGTATGTGTGAAGACAGCGACAGTGTACTCATATGAATAAGATAAATCTTTCAAAAATATTTTTGTTTAAGTCGTTTATGATGTTTTCATCCCTCCTCGGTCTCCTTCCCCTCCGGGTAGAGCTGCAGAGGCTGCACTTGGGGCCCTACGGGGTCACTCCCTGCTGTGCGATCTGCCTGCTGCTCGGGCGCCTTGTTCCCTCCAAACATTCTTGGCCATGAACTCTCGGATACTTCCCATGCCCTGTTTCCTTTTCTCCCAGAATTACAATTCCACAAATACTCACTTTGGTATTTTCCCACAGTTCCTGCGTACTCTGGGATGGCTAGCTGGGTCTAAGGCCCCATAATTTCCATGTCCTGTCCATATTTGTGCCCCCAACTCTCTCCTGCCTCCTGGGGCTCTGCTGATGAGCCTTCTGGTGCATGACCCCAGCCCTGCCACCTTCCTGCACAAATCTAGCGTTTTGATCTCTCTATAGTCGGGAAACAGGATGGCCACGGGAGCCGGCGGGGTCTTAACCGGTGTTCGCTGCTCTATAAATGTGGAAAGGCTGTGGCTGTGAGGAAAAACTGGTCTCCCCACCTTCCTGGGAGACTCCAGCAGCCACTGATCAGCTTTCAGATTCCAGGGGAAGTCAACGGTTCCAGCCACACAACAGCAATTCTTTACCTCAATGCCCTCTCTGAAGCCGGGCAGTGGCGGCGCACGCCTTTAATCCCAGCACTTGGGAGGCAGAGGCAGGCAGATTACTGAGTTGGAGGCCAGCCTGGTCTACAGAGTGAGTTCCAGGACAGTCAGGGCTACACAGAGAAACCCTGTCTCGAAAAAAAACAAAAAACAAACAAAAAATATGCCCTCTCTGAGAGGAGTGAGGCTCTGTGTGCCTATTGGCGAATCAGGAAGCAGAGGAGGGCACGGGAGCACTCAGCCTTGTTCTAGTTTGGACTCTGGTGCTGTGGGCAACATCTCTACCAAAAGGAACTGGGGGAGGACAGGGTTTCTTTCATCTTACACCTTACGGTCCTTCACAGTGGAAGCCAAGTCCAGAACACAAGGTGGGCCTTCGGAGCAGGCCTCACAGAGGGGAGCTGCCTATGTGCCTGCCCCCTGGTTCATCCCTAACTACCTTTCCACACAGCCCAAGATCCCCACCCTCCCCTAGCGAATGGCACTACACACAGAAGTAGGTCCCCTACATCGACTGGCAATCAAAATAAACACCCCAATAGATAATCCCACAAGCCAATCCAGTTGAGGCAGCCCCCACCGAGGGTTTTCTCTTCCCAGGTGTGTCAAGTTGACAGCCAGTATTAGCCATCACGGCTGACTTTCTCTGTTCCCCCTTTTAGTCTGTTCAGAACCCTGGGCCATGGGATAGTTCCACCCACATCCTGCTCTGGTCTTTATCCGTCTCTCAACCCCTTCTAGCAAAGCCCTCACAGACCACCCAAACATATGGGTTTTGTTTTGTTTGATCATTTTTGAGACAGGGTCTTTTTTTGTTTTGTTTTTGTTTTTGTTTTTCGAGACAGGGTTTCTCTGTATAGCCCTGGCTGTCCTGGAACTCATTCTGTAGACCAGGCTGGCCTCAAACTCAGAAATCCACCTGCCTCTGCCTCCCAAGTGCTGGGATTACAGGCGTGCGCCACCACGCCCGGCTGAGACAGGGTCTTTTTATATAGCCCTGGCTGTCCTGGAACTCACTACGTAGACTATGTTGGCCCCAACTCCCAAGAGATCTGGCTGCCTCTGCCTCTGCCTCTGCCTCTGCCTCTGCCTCCCAAGTGCTGGGATTAAAGGTGTATGCCACCATACTTGGCTAGGTATGATTTGAAAATTTACCTTAATAATGTGTGTGTGTGTGTGTGTGTGTGTGTGTGTACATAAAATGTGTAGAAGCCAGAGGTGTCCCTTGGAACTGAAGTTATAGACAGCTGTGGGTCCTCTGGTAGAGTAGTATAAGCTGTTAATAGCTAAGCCATCTCTCCAGTCCATTTTTTTTTTTTTAAGATTTACTTACTTTATGTCACTTTCTTCAGACACACCAGAAGAGGGCACCAACCCTCATTACAGATGGTTGTGAGCCACCATGTGGTTGCTGGGAATTGAACTCAGGGCCTCTGGAAGAGCGGTCAATGCTCTCATCCACTGAGCCATCTCTCCAGCCAGGATCTGTAATCAATGAACTGAGTTGCTACTAGTGCCCCACGTTGGTCACCAGCGGTAAGTGCATGGCTGAGTCATCTCGGCTTGCTTTAACACATCTTCGCTTATGACATCCTTATACTGGCGGTGAAACCGAGTGGGGAAAGTGAAGTTAGGTGGAAGCTGCCATCTGCTGAGTGACACGGAGGGAGCTGCGCTGGCTTTGTCGTTGTTTCGGGAAATTTAACTGCTTCATTCTTAGGAGCCCGAGTTCCTCCAGCACCCACGCAGGCCCAGAGCAGGAGGGAAGCCTCACTCTAGGGTAGACAGCTACGGCTCTGGCTGGCCGCGTCTGTGCGTGCCCATGCTCCCGGCCAAGCCGACACTCACAGAGTGCACAGTCCTGCCTCAGCAGTGGGCCACTTGACAGCTTCCGGATCTCAGGGAGGAATCCGGCTCCTCCCACTCGCAGCTTGCGGACAGTCCAGGGGTCTTGCTTGCTCGCTGTCCTAGCGTCTACATCCTGGGTTTTTCTGCTTTGGTAGGCACCCCAGAAGTGTGAAGGGCTGGGGTGTGAACTCCCTGCAGCCATCCCACAAGGGCACGGTGGGTAATCCTGCTGATGCCACAGAAGGGTGGAGGCGGGGACAGCTTTCCTGAAATGGCACAAATGGTGGGTCCCTTTACATACGGCGGCTTTCTTTCCCTCTGCCTGTGACATGTGCACATCTGCATGGAACATCTGCACAGCAAGGCTGATAGGTGGGCCTCATCCCCAGCACCCAGGTCTCAGAGGCTTCCCCTAGCAAGGTTCTGCAGAAACCAGCCGGTTCCCCAAGGGCTCCGCCACACTGAGCTTTGCTCCTTGGTACTTGCCCCCTGCAAGAGCTCCCTCCCCCCCACACCCCACACTTGTTATCTGGCTGCCAAATGCTCTTCTCCCTGGATCCCACATCTGCTTTCCCATCTATAGTGAGGCTTGGTGCTGTCTTCTGGTATGTCTGAAGAAAGTGACAGTGTATTCACATGAAATAAATAAATCTTAAAAAAAAAAAAAAAAAAAAAAAAAAGATTGGACTGGAGAGATGGCTTAGCCATTAACAGCTCATACTGCTCTACCAGAGGCCCTAAGTGTGAGTCTGAGTCTGTGTTGGGTGGCCCACAGCTGTCTATAACTCCAGCTCAAGGGACAGTTCTGGCCTCCACATGCACACATCGTGTGTGTGTGTGTGTGTGTGTGTGTGTGTGTGTGTAAAATAGAGTCTCTCCCCAAGCTGGCCCCAGATACCCTCTGTTCACACTGGCCCTCGGCTCCATTCCCTCTAGCTTAGCCCACTCTAGATGCTGTCTCTAGATTCCCCTTCCTTACAGTCCTGGAGGCTGTGAGTTCAAGGCCAAGGTGTGGAATGCTTTCTTGTCTGTGGTAGCATGACCTTGCAGCAACCCCAGAAGGGCAGCAGACAAAGGGCCGGAGAGGTGTGCTCCTCAGAGACACCATTGAATCGAGCTTCCTGTCAACCGACCTACGCAGGTCACACTGCTAGGGTTCTATGAAAAGGAAGAAGACAACAATGAGGGATTTCAAAAAGGAAAGGGGAGCTGGCCAGCCGGCCTGGAGAGAGGAGTCGCTTGTCACTAAACCCGACGGCCTCCAGGGTAGAAGGAGAAAATCAGCCTCTACAGGTTGTCCCACACAGGTGTCATAGCGGAAGATAGCATGAAGGATTGAGCAGCTTCTTTGAGGACATCCAGAAGTGGGAGACAGCCGGCAGTGTGCAGGGGTGTGCAGTGCAGGGGTGTGGGGAGGGTGCTCAAGCTGGGGTGTGTCTCCCCTGGGAATATGGGGAGCAAGTGCGGCCCCTCCAGCTGCGGACCGGTGCAGAGCCTGTGTACCCCCCTACCCCGCTCTCGGGACCAGTCACGCCCTGCTGCGGATGCAGTGCTCCCATCAGGGGACCATCCAGCTGCAGAGCCCACAGGCTCCCCAGAGCAGCAGACCTGTGGCTCTCAAAGCAGGCCTGTCACAGAGCCTCCTGGTCGCAGAGGGCAGGACCACTGCTCTCCGCACTCTGAGCAGAGTGGGGTCCCCTTCGGCTCCTCAGGCTGCCTCTCCATCACTTCTCCCAGGGCCTTTCTTCACCCTGGGGCTGGGGCTGTTCCCAGATCTCAGGCCCCCTGGGTAGCTCTGTTTCTAAAAATAGGTTTTCTCTCAGGGTGGCACCAAGCCATTGCCCTTACAGTCACATGGAACAATAAAACGGGATTCTTGTCCACCACTAACCCATCCTCTGGGAGAATCACTGTCTAACCAAAAACAACAACTAGACCTGAGGTCTGTGAGGCTTGTGGCCTTGTCCCCAGGGTTGTGACCTTGTCCCCAGGGTAACACTTCTGCTCCTCCCACGAGCCCACCAACATTTGATTGGAGTTTGGAAGAAAGGCGATGGAGGTGAGGTGTTTTCAATTTGATGTGGCAAATGGAAAACACACAGGCTTAGAGAGGACGCACACGGTCAGTTATTTCATCTCACTGATCCTGGGTCCTGCGGAGGGGTGTGGTTGATGGAGAGGCGTCTACACATGGGGTTACTGGGATAAATGCTCTTTAGGCGGCTCCTTTGAGCTGTATGAGCAGCCATACTTGCTGACTACATAAAGTAGGAATATAGATTTCTTCCTCTGCATTTGTATCTATACCCTGTCCTCCCATTACACGCCCTGATTGCAACCTAACAATAACAGAACATTCAAGGTCAAGGCTGGGCTTCAGAATACGCCCCCTGGGTCACTTGTGTCCCTGAGGCACTGTGGAAGCTCAGGTGGTATAATGAAGATTGCTTCTGTGGTGTTCCAGTCAGAGGCTCCACACCATAAGAAGGAACTGCACAGACTTGAGTACTCTGAAGCAGGCTGCATCATGCACTCTGGGCACTGGGGTAGTGGGAGCCGGGAATGTAGCCTGGGATTTGTAATGAGTTAAGGGCCTACAGTATGGACAGCTGCTTTGTTCTCTGCAAGATGCACAACACACACACACACACACACACACACACACACACACACACACACGCATGCACGCACAAGGACAGGCAGTGCTATGCATTTGGTATCCAGAAATCTGTTTGTTTTTTGTTTTGAAACAGGCCCTTGCTGTCCTGGAACTCACTATGTAGACCAGGCAGGCCTCAAACTCAGAGATCCACCTGCCTCTGCCTCCCAAGTGCTAGGATTAAAGGCGTGTGCCACCAGGTTGGGCTCAGAAATCAGCTTCTTGTACCTTCAACTTTCTCTTGCAGTTCCAACAGGAGAAAAATGCAAGACGTCTTTGCAGAGAAACTGTATGGGACCCTTAGGCAAGATGATGACGACTGGGTGGGCTTTTGCCCTCAGCAGGGATGCTAGACACCAGTGACACCCACAGGCTGCAGCTCACAGATGCCATGGAGGCCTTAACACTGGCGAGGGGCCCTGCAGTCTGGACCCACAGGAGAACGGGAACACTAGGCGTCTCTCCCTTTAACCATGGCACCCCAGTTAGTCTGGACCAAGTCTGCGAGTCCACTTATACCAGGTGCACTCATAGAAGGACCTTCCAGGGCTAGCTCAGAAGCACACGGCTGAAATCAGGACAGCTGCGTCCACGGGTGGGTGGCGGCAGTGAACTAATGCTGCTACCTGTGGCTCTCGAGCCTCTCTGCTGCCCCGCTTCAGGGCAGCAGTGTTCAGGGCCAGCACTCCATAGCCCTCCCCTGGGACTGCCCCCCTGGGACCAGCACACACAGCAGAACCAGATGCAGGCCCCCGCACCCTGAGCTCAGACATTCCCAGGGAATGTGAACATGACTGGCAGGCCCACACTGCACATTCCCTCTCTGTGAAGCTCTTCTAAGACGCAAGCATTCTGACAAGGCTTTCCATAAATAACGGGCTCCCTCGCCCGCCCCTGTTCCTGGAATATGCAGACACTCAAGTGCCTGACTGATTAAAGCGGTCACCGCTTCTTTTTGCAGTCACTAAGGGCAAAGGGCCTGGAGACATCCAAAAATAAGTTCCCTTGAGTTCCCGACTTCGTGTGTCCCAATGGAAAACACTTTTGACATCACAGATGTGTGTTTTGTCTGTCTGGTTGGTTTTGGGTTTTGTTTTGTTTTTTTTGTTGTTTATTTGTTTGTTTTTTACAACATGATCTCAGTATATAGCTTTGCTTATTCTGGAATTCACTCTGTAAACTAGGCTGGCCTCAACTCTCAGAGATCTGCCTGCCTGTGCCTTCCAAGTGCTGGGATTAAATGTGTGCCCTATGCCTGGCTACAGAAGTACATTTTTAAAGTCCTGCTCTTTTTTTTTTTTTTTTTAAACAGAGATTCCTTCCCTCTCCCTTCCCAAACTCTGTCCCAGGGGACCAAGAGCATTGCACGCTGTCTAAGTTAGGGCTTGACTGCTGTGAACAGACACCATGATCAAGCCAACTCTTATAAAGGACAGCATTTAATTGGGGCTGGCTTACAGGTTTCGAGATCTAACCCATTATCATCAAGGTGGGAGCATGGCAGCATCCAGGCAGGCATGGTGCAGGAGGAGCTGAGAGTTCTACATCTTCATCTGAAGGCTGCTGCTAGGACAAGACTGGCTCCTATATGGTTAGGCACAGGGTATCACTGCTCACCCCCACAGTGACACACCTCCTCCAACAAGGCCACACCTCCTCCAACAAGGCCACACCTCCTCCAACAAGGCCACACCTCCTAATGGTGCCGATCCCAGAGTCAAGCATATTCAAGCCACTGCATAGACATAGACATTGTCATATAAAAATATGCTGAGGACCATTCCAGGTCAGGCACTCAGTGGACTGCAATGTTTTCTTCTCTCTCAGTTCTCATTGTTACTCAAATAAAATAAGTTTTCAATGGTGGAAAGTAGAGAGAAATTAGAGAAAAGATGTACCTGTTTTCATCTTTTTGGGCCTCATGTCGCACGTAGCTCAGGCCTCAGACTTGCTGTGTAGTTGCGAATGACCTTGAATTCCTGGTCCTCCTGTCTCTGCCCAACCCACCAAGTGCTGAGAGTAACACCTAATTACCCAGTAGAATCATGACTCTTAAAGCTTAATTAACCAATCAGATTTACGTATCAATAATATCACAATTTACAAGATGCCAATACAATAATTTCAGAGCCAATTGATAATGATAAAAGCTTTATCCCAATGTTTCTAACCTTGTGAAATCATAGCTACTTGTGGCTGGAAAACGCCACGCGGGTAAACGTCAGCAGCCATCTCTCTCTCTCTCTCTCTCTCTCTCTCTCTCTCTCTCTCTCTGTGTGTGTGTGTGTGTATGTGTGTGTGTGTCTGTCTGTCTGTCTGTCTGTCTGTCTCCTCCCACCCCCTCTCTGCATCTCTCAGCTCTACCTCCCTTTCCCCCATCCAGTCACAGGCCTCCTCTATACTAATGTAATTGGACAGGGAAAATCCTGTGACAAGTAACAAAACCGGTTCTGTCCTGCTCTGTGCTCCCTCCCCTGGTCTGGGTGCCTGACTAGCAAGCATGCTTTTATCTTTACATCCCACCACATAAATACGATGTGTCAACCTATGGATAACACGTAGCATGGATCAGCAAAAGAAGAACCGGACAGCAGGTGCTTCAGGCTCTGTGAGCAGACAGTCTTTGCTGCATGCACCAATAATAATATAAGTGAGCAGATGACACCGGTTCCTTTTTTTTTTTTTTAAGATTTACTTATTTATTATATATAAGTATACCGTAGCTGTCTTCAGACACCCCAGAAGAGGGCATCAGATCCCATTACAGATGGTTGTGAGCCACCATGTGGTCACCTGGGTTACTCAGGAACTTCAGGAGAGCAGTTAGTGCCCCTGAGCCATCTCTCCAGCCCCGACACCGGTGTGTTCTAATAAAACTTTATTTACAAGAACAGGCAGCAGGGTGAATTTGGTCCTGGGGCAGTATAATGATAACCACCGACGTGCACCATCATTAAACAAATGATGTCATGATACTGACATCACTCTACAAAACTATTCTTCTCGAAGCAGCGTTCTGGGGACTTATACTCCGATGGGTGCCACTCTCCCTATTTCAGATGCCCTATAGACAGGACAGTGAGAGAAGGACCCAGCTTGCTGCTCTGTCCTTTTATTGGGGGAACTTGGATTATTCTCACCAGGAACAACACCAGCACACTTCCATTCCCGAGAATAGAATTTTAATGTTTTTTCTCTTCCCACTTGAGGTTCGGCAGTAGGACTCAACTTTAGCCCTGCTTGCTTCAAACTTCTGTGTGTCTTTTGCCTCCGGACACAGGAGATACTGGGGTGACCCACACCCCTTCTTTGATGGTTCACCTTCACTGTCAACTTATGATTTAGAGCATCCTACAAGGCAAACTTCCGGATGTGTCTGAGGGTGTTTCCAGAGGGGTATAGTTGAAGAAGACCTCCCAGAAGGTGGGAATGTGGGCGGCACCATCCCCCCTTCCTCAGTTGAGCAAGGAAGAGGCTGGAGGAACAACTTCCACGCCTCTCTGGTGCTGACTGTGTGTGTTTGTGTGTGGTGCAGCTGCTCCATGCTCTGCTGCCAGACTCTCCCTCCACAATGGGACGAGCACACTTGTAAACACTGAGCCAAAACATACCCTTGCTTTGCATGCTTTCATCACAGGAATGAGAAAAGTGGCAGACACACCTCAATTTGTCGTTTTGTTGTTTTTAAGACAGACAGGGTCTCCCAAAACAAAACAAAACAAAACAAAACAAAAAGCCGGGCAGTGGTGGCACATGCCTGTAATCCCAGCACTTGGGAGACAGAGGCAGAGTTCGAGGCCAGCCTGGTCTACAGAGTGAGTTCCAGGACAGCCAGGGCTATACAGAGAAACCCTGTCTCGAAAAACCAAACCAAAACAAAACAAATCAAAACAAAACAAGACAGGGTCTCCAGTTGACCAGAGGCTGGCCACAATTCTGTCGTGGAAGACGGCCCTGAGTTTCTGACCCTCCTGCTCCTCACCTCTTGAATGCTGGGACTGCAACCCAGTTTCTGTGATGCAAGGGAGTAAACCCACTTTGCATGTTAGAGCAGTGCGCTACCAAGAAGCTGTGCCCCCGCCTTGCTCCGTCGGATGTCCTAACTCCCCGCAGGGCAGGCACCACAGAGCCTGTTCTCAGAATTCGGCCTGGATGCCTGGCCAGTTCCACTATGATTCAACCTGCACACCCACACAAGTCCCCTAAACGTGTAAACGTGAGTTAACAACCATAGGGGTGATGGGAAGGGGGACAGGGCAGAGACTTGACCAGCAAACGTTAACCATGTAATGAAAGCAACACATTCTGTTTATTTTTGTTATTACTTTTTTTTATTATTTTTCAACTTTTTAGACAATATATTTTTGATCATATTCTTTCTCCACCCCGAGTCCTCCCAGATCCTTCCCCACCTCCATACCTACCCAAAGTCATGTTTTCCTCTCCCTACCTCATCCAGAAAAAAAAAAAACCCCTCAAAACCAAAAGAGAAAGCCCAGAAAAGCATAACAGTAACAACAACAAACACAAGAGGTCCTTTGTGTGCTGGCCAACTGCCCCGGAGCATGGGCCTGCCCTGATGTAAGGTGGATATACCAAGTGTCACCACACTGGCAGAAACTGAGTTTTCTCGTCTCAGTAGGTCCTGCTTAGGACTTTGAGCAGCCCGCTTCTCTACCAGCAACACACATTTGAGGAAGACATATGTGTGTGAATACACAGAAATCCTACTTAGGGGTGTGGCAGGGTAGGATAGATCTGTGATGAGTTCAGGGGAGTTTGTGGAAATAAATATGATCAAAATACATCACATGAAATTCTCAAGAATTAATAAAGTCTTTCTTAAAGAGAAATATAATTTCCAGAAAAATAAATTGGGGCTGTAGAGATGCCTCAGTGGTTAAGAGCATGTTTTGCTCTAACAGAGGACCTGGGTTTGATTCCCAGCACCCACGTGACAGGTCACAAAGGCATTTAATTCCAGTTCCAGGGGATCTCATGTCCTCTTCTGGACTTCGAGGACACCAGCCATGCAGAGCCATGCACAGCCTTGCATGCAGGCAAAACGCCCACAGACATATACATTGTTTTTTAACTAAAAGAATACCTTCTGCCTCACTACAAAGAGGGCCCGGGTTGTCCGTGATGTCAGCATCGGAGCACACAGCCTGGAGCCGCTGAGAATGTGGTGGGAGAGTCATTCCTGGAAATCCCACGACAGGATGCTGCCAGGAAGAGAGCCAACCTTCTCCCCAGGGGAGACTCCTGCCGTGTATACACATGGTTTCCCCAGTTCTACTGCTGGTTGATGTACAAATCCTCGTTCTCACTAATATTGAACTCTCTTCAAACCCCGGACTTTTCTAAGTGAATTTCCTATCTCTGGGGCTAGGGGTGTAGAACGGAAGGTCTGACAGCAGAGGGCGCCAGCGGCACAGCGGCTCCGTGGGTCTGTCTGTGCTTCTGAGACAGCAGGTGTCCTACTACACCTAGTGAAAGGCACCAAGTGCACCTTCTCTGTCCATCTCTGGTCACTCCCACATCCAAATGTCCCTTCATCCTCTCCACACCCAAGCAGCCCCAATCCACACAGACACACACACACACAAGGAACACACACCAGGGTGCACATGTGCACCGTGAGCCTGTCCTGCCTCCATCCTGGGCTACGTGGAGAAAGGCAGCCCAGCTTCTCTCCAGGCTCCACTGCGTCGGGGCTAGGTTTCAGCGGGGCCCAGCAGGCAGCCTGTCCCCTATGCAATGCTCTGGTAACTCAATGCCACAAGAGGACAAGGGGGAGTCAGGCTCGAGCCCCGACAGAGCTGACACAGCTGAGCTTGTAGTACGGAGACTGCAGGGGAGGCGCCTGATTAGATTAGACTCCACGTGTCCTGCAGAGTTCTTCAAGTTGCCAAGTGACTCAGGGCTGCTGGCTGACAGTCCTGCAGTGTGCGGTATGTGTGTGGTTCTGCTCCCAGACCTTAGCACAACTGATGTCAGGTTAGAGGGGTCGTCCTGCCCTTAAAAACCCACAGGCTCCCAACATCTGCCAAAACGGGAACAAAGACCTAAGCCACCAGAGACCTAGTCCACGGTTCCAGGCCTTAAATGCACTAACCTTGTTTTTTTTTTGGCTTCTGTGGTTCTGTTTCTTGCTAATGAAGTTTAACAACCAGGATGTGTTTTTTTGTGCATAAAAGTCAAAGTGCCGGGGGCTGGAGAGATGGCTCAGCAGTTAAAAGTACTGGCTGCTCTTCTGAAGGTCCTGAGTTCAAATCCCAGCAACCACATGGTGGCTCACAACCATCCGAAACAAGATCTGATGCCCTCTTCTGGTGCGTCTGAAGACAGTTACAGTATACTTATATATAATAAATCAATCAATCTTTAAAAAAGAGAAAAAGACAAAGTCCCTTTACTGTGAATAATGATCTTTACTCTGAAGACACAGCATGGAGAGGCCACCAGAGGGAGCACTGGGCCTGTACCAGGAGCCTGTGTTCCTTTTGGACACTGAGTTGATGTAATAGTAAGGAAAGGTTTTTTTGGTTTTTGTTTTCTCCTGTTACTTAGGGTTTCTTTCTTTCTTTCTTTCTTTCTTTTTTTCTTTTTTTTGACAGGGTTTCTCTATATAGCCCTGGCTGTCCTGGAACTTACTCTGTAGACCAGGCTGGCCTCGAACTAAGAAATCCACCTGCCCCTGCCTCCCAAGTGCTGGGATTAAAGGCGTGCACCACCAACACCCGGCACTTAGGGTTTCTTTAGAAGCAAGTTATAGAAAAATTTTAAATCCCAGCACGTGGGATGCAAGGCTGGTAGATCTCTGAGTTTGAGACTAGTCTGGTCTACATAGTGAGTTCCAGAATAGCCACAGCTACATACAAACACACACACACACACACACACACACACACACACACAATTATCTCAAGAAAACCTGCAGCCTTTAAAATGTTGGTCATTAGGAATCTCTAACCCAGTCTGTGGGCTTTATGCATCCAGAATCAGTCATCAATGTCACCCAACCAAAAATTAAAAATTTAGTTAAAACAACATGAGATTTTTGTTGAGATTTCCTTTTTGATAACTCAATTGTTCAGTTTGGGGCATGAACTTTATAGACGACAATACCGTGGTGTCTCGGCATCAAAAGATTGGACACCCATGTAAATCAAAATATTGAGGGGGTGAGTTGGGGTTCATCGTAAGGCTGCAGCCAAACCAGAGCGGCTCTAGCAGAGAACAAGGCATGCTACTGAGCTGAGCGCCAAGCACTGCAGGAGACAGGGGCCTACGGGATGTGCCGATTTCCTTTCCAAGGCTTTTAAAAATCCTTCCAAACTGCTCTCCCAAAAGCTCACAGGAGTGTCCGTGTTCCCTGGTGGGGACATTAACTGTGGAGATCGGTGCCATGTGATGGGGAGAGGAAGGACACCGTGTTAACAGTGTTGTGGTGAGGACCCGAGAGCGCATCCCCTGGGGCTTACCTGGATACACCTGTCCCATTCCTAAGTGCTAGCGCCTTGCTCTCCTGCTGGCTGGCGTGGTTTTCCTCACAGCTCTATCAACTCCTGTACCCATCAGAATGTTGCCACTGTCCCCACAGCACCCTGAGACTTTGACCCCAAATATAATTTCACGCAGCTCGGTTTTCCCTCAGCTAAGGTGACTTGTCCTTCTGCATCCACTTGTACATTTATCCTTGCAACAACTTGATGTATATCAACTTGATTTGATACATTTGCAGGAGTGGTGGCAGGGTCTCACTATGTAGCCCAGCTGGCCTGGGACTATCTAGACCAGGCTGGCCGCAAGCTCACAGAGACCTGCCTGCTTCTGCCTCTGGGTGCTGGGATTAGACAGGCATGCTGCCACACCTGGATTTTTTTGAGACAAGTTCTCCTGTATCCCAGACTGGCCTCAAAGTTCTTACACAGCTGAAGGCAACTCCTGATCTTTCTGCCTCCAACTCCCAAGTTCTGTGATGTCAGACACAGGCCCTGTGACTGATTTACGCAACAATGATACAGACTTTACCAATTGAGCCACATCCCAAGGCCCCCAATAGTTTTGTTTTTGCTTTTGTTTTGTTTTTTGAGACAGAGTTTCTCTGTGTAGCTCTGGCTATCCTAGAACTCACTCTGTAGACCAGGCTGGCCTTGAACTCAGAAATCCACCTGCCTCTGTTTCCCAAGTGCTGGGACAAAAGGCGTGCGCCACCACTGCCCGGTGAGGCCTTTAATAGTTATTACGATCTTTTCATATTTCCCAACTGGTTTTCCATATATAATTCTATGCTAATTCTTTTAAATGTTGAGTTACGCAAGAGAGTGGGGGATGAATACTAGCCAAGCACTCAGTCTCCGTGACGATGGCAAGCTGAAACGCACTGTCCTATCACTGAGAAGACACGACATGCTACCCCACTCTGGCTGTGTCTGGCAGGTGCAGCAAAGCTGTGTGGTCCCTGCTGACCTCGGAGGAGAAAGTAGCCCAGCAGAGAGCCTCCCTCTCCTCTGCAGGAATGGAGGCAGGAAGCAGAGCTCACACCGGGACCCTTCCCCTGGACAGAACCAGCCAGCATCCGCATGCTCCAGTCCCACGCAGGGCCTCTGGCATCGGCCGAGGTCCTCTGTTGTTTTAAATTTCTAGACCTATTCCTGGACACGGCACGGTCACGGCGCTAATCAGTTCTGGTGTCCTCCCCCAGGCACCTGCCGCCACCAGACTGCCTGTCCTTCACTCTGTGGCCGGCTTCCCACTTCTTCCTGAGCCTGGGCAGGGGTTGGGGTTGGGCAGGCACTGGAGAAGTTTCCAGAAAATAAGTTGTTCTCTCTTTTTCCTCTTATCTTTTCCCACCTATATGACCCATCTCTCTGGTGCCTCTGATGTGCCAGAACTGGATTCTTGCACTAAAGGAAGGTAAATTCACTGTAGACTCAAATACTCTCAAGTCCACGAAAACTTTAATTTTGGCTTCAATGATTGTGCCTGCAGTCTGTGACTCGCTTTGTGACAGGACAGACTATTTGAAGCCACTCAGAGAATGGCGAGGCCCCATGCAATGTGGAGGAGACAGCACGTGGGAGCCCCAGCTTTCCACCCACATCTACTCCCTCTCCTGAGGCCATGCACCGGGCCTTTGGGTGCCCCTCACTGGAATTCCGAGGTGACGCTGGAGCATACTCAGTCAGGAGAGCGTGCAAAGTCTGCCTTAGACCCAACCTCCCACAGATCCACAGATGGCCATGTGCCCTGTGTACGTGTTTAAGTGTGTGCAAGTGTTTGAACATAAGCTACGGAAGCTCAGCCCAGTAAATAATGCCTGGTCTTCAATGCCCCACAGGGATAACAATTCTAAGTATCTCTCTCTCCCTGCCTCCCTCCCTTCATCCCTCCCTCCTCTTCTGATCTCTCTCTCTCTCTCTCTCTCTCTCTCTCTCTCTCTCCCCACACACACACACACACACACACACACACACACACACACCACACCACACACACACACACACACACACACACACACACACACTCACTCACGGGATGGAACTCAGAGCAAATGCTCTATCATGAAGCTACAAAGTCCAGCCTTGAATGTTCCAGGAACTTTGTTTTGAGACAGGGTCTTACCATGTAGCTCTGACTGTCCTGGAACTTACTCTGTAGACCAGGCTGGTCTTAAGCTCACAGAGATCCACCTGCCTCTGTCCAACCCCACCCCATACCCAAGTCCTGGGATTACAGGTGTGTTCCACACTGCCTTGCCATTTGAGGTACTGGGAACAGAGCCTTGCAGATATCTGAACTCAAAGAGCTCGAGGATCACACTCCCTCTAAAGGACCCGGCAGGATCCATCCGCCACTCTGGATGTTGGCGAGTCAGGTATTCTTTTGTGTGTGTGTGTGTGGGGGGGGTGTTCGAGACAGGGTTTCTCTGTGTAGCCCTGGCTGTCCTGGAACTCACTCTGTAGACCAGGCTGGCCTTGAACTCAGAAATCCGCCTGCCTCTGCCTCCCAAGTGCTGGGATTACAGGCGTGTGCCACCACCACCCGGCTGAGTCAGGTATTCTTACACTCTGGCGGTACAGCTCCAGTTCCTGCCTCTCTGTTTCCACACCCCACCTCAGTTTCTACATTTGCTGGTTACCTAACAAAGATACCAGACTCTGGATCAGAACCCACTAGAATCAAATGGCTTATCTCCAAACTGTTAGCTGACCAAATAAAAGGCAATCCAAGAATTCTAGTAGTTCTAGTGGGATAGTGTGGTGGTTCTCAATGAGAATGGCCCCTGGGGGGCCATATGTTTAAGTGCTTGGTCCCAAGTCATGGAAATGTTTGGGAAGGACCAGGTGTGGCCTTGTCGAAGGAGGTATGTTACCTGTGGTAGGCTGCATGGTTTCAAAAGTTCACACCAGGCCTAGCCTCTCTGCTGCCTACGAGCCAAAGGCACAGCTCTCAGCCACTGCCCCAAGCTCTGCCTGCCTGCCTTCGACCTCGACTATGGGCTGACCCTCTCAAACTGTGAGCAAGGCCCTACTTAGATGCATCCTTTTACAAGAGTTGTTGTGGTTATGGTGTCCCTTCAGAGCAGTAGAACAGTACCTAAGACCCCTTCCGACCCTGCTTAGGATATAGAAATACTGTTGTCTTCAAGGCCCTGTGAGGCTGTGGGTATCTCACCAGCTGCTGTCATCAGCCTCTGCTCCTTTAAGAGAAGGTTCTGGAGAGACATCCCTAGTGTGATGTTCGAGATCCTCCTGGCTGAGGGACCTGCACTCTCGCTGTCGTAAGTAAGAGATGTCAAAAGGAGACGGGCACATTTCTGTCCACAATGTCCGTTCACCAAGTAACAATAAACACACAAGCGAAGTTGACTTAGTTGGCTCTAATTCACCAGGTACCACTGATTGCACCCAACAGACCTTGCCACAGGTTCTTCTACACCGCTGGTAATGCGCACACATTACACCGTATATAAGCACTTATGTTACCGATGTCAACAAATGGGTGGAAGAGGCTGCAGGGCTCAGAGTGTTCTTCCTGCAGGCAGGAGCAGGGGCAAAGGGAGGCCGGAGGTGGCCAGGGGTCAAGGAGCCTGTCCATGAGCTTGCTTTAGGCTGAACTGGCTCAAGGACACACCTGGGGCTGGGTGAACTGGGTGTCAGGTGAGCCATGCCTGTCTCAAAGGCAGGGCCACGTGCTTACGAGTCCCACGGATGGATTCTGCATTGGATGCACATGAAGGTCTGATGACAGTACTGGGTGAGGGTTAGGGCTATGTGACAGGCGTCCCTCATTGTATGTGACCCTGCATAAGCCACTGCATGCTGCTGGGGTGGGGCATTCGCAGGCCTGGTTTTCGGAAGTGGTTCTGGCATCTCCATGTTTGCACATTTATTGGTGAAGTCTAGGAATGGTCATACTGTGTGTGTGTGTGTGTGTGTGTGTGTGTGTGTGTGTGTAAATACACGAGGTCTCAGATGTGCCTCATGGCTTGTGCAGGACAGAGGGTGGCTGCTT